>JAMKCH010035794.1:0-14416 GCA_023653785.1 Ophioderma brevispina
TCATGGTGACGTCATAATGGGGATGTTAGTACTTATTTTGGTACCAATGGAAAGAAGAAACTCTAAGCTATCCTTTGGTACCAAATTTACAGGAATCGGGTGTTCAGTAACGAAAATCACGGGGGGGGGTGGTAACCACCCCCCTTCGGCAATTTTGTTACAAAAAATGGCTCAGGTAGACGAGGGTTAACTGTTATGTGCCTATTGTAATAAAACTATAGATCACAGATACTGTTGAACTATACCATATTAATTCGAGAATTCCAATTTTTACCCTTGTACAAACTTTGACCTTTTATTCCTACATATTCCAGAGTGTCGATTTTGGTTTAATTTAGTATTATTAGTCAATGTTGCAGTATATTAACACCAAAACTAAATCCCCCAACATATATATTGCAGTTTGTTAGTACATCTTTGTGAAACGCTGTTGGTTTTAGTGGAAGTTTAATACTATGTATTAAAGCATGAAGTATTGCTTGCAGCAATTTATAACAATAGGTCAATACATGGTTTTTAGTGTTTGTACCAAGTTGATGGTTGTCGATTTTCAGCAAGTCCGGTCAATGGGGACAAAGGAGCTTGGGAAATAGCTTTAAAATATCTTCAAAATCATGTCAAATGTCACATGGAATTCCATCTTAAAATTGTTCCTTCCACATCCAGGAACTCTGCACATAATGAATGAAATCTCTTAAAGAAAAAGACAAAACTGAACAAAACAAAAACAATGAAGGAGCAGATTTTGAGAGTTTCCTTGGTGACTGTCAACAGCAGTATAGAACACACTGATTGGTCTCCACATAGAAATGGCTCTGTGCTGTGGAACATGATTGGCAACATTCTTGTTGGACAACAAGTCTTGTAGGAAGCCGGTTTTGCCATGTTTGAAACTTTTATTTCAATTCTGAAAGCTGGCACATGACAAGGACCTGGCGTAACCATCAAGTCTCAGCACTTTATACTTGGGCAAAGCTTCAACGGAATGCTTTGCAAATCACAAATACTTTTGATGGATCCT
Source organism: Ophioderma brevispina (assembly GCA_023653785.1). Classification (NCBI taxonomy): domain Eukaryota; kingdom Metazoa; phylum Echinodermata; class Ophiuroidea; order Amphilepidida; family Ophiodermatidae; genus Ophioderma; species Ophioderma brevispina. The sequence goes on from JAMKCH010035794.1 coordinate 1,022, forward strand.
TTTTCTAGATTTGGAGACTATAAATGATGTAACCTTGGTCAAGGCGGTCTTCGTTGTCATTCGGAAATACAATTGAAAAGACAAGAGTATTGTACTTTTGAGGAATGTAATATGTTGATTGAGACATATGATTTGAGACATTCTGGGTTATAAAAAAAAATACTATGATAAAGTTCTTCCCGCATGTACATCAAAATGATCCAGCTCTTAGAAGCTCTGGTTGGACTGCTAGCTACTGCTCAGGATGTTGGCAACATCTGAAAGCTATTGTAGACCTTGCTTCCTGAAATATCTAAGGTAAGTAGAGAACTGCTACAGTATGGCTGCAGACAATTACCTCTATTGTTTATTGAACTGCAAGTGGCTCGCCACTCGTCACAGGAGTTTTTGCTCTGGACTTCGTGTGCCTTGTCATGGAAAAGGTATCCAGTGACTGGGGACCCAGAACTTTTAATTATTCAGGTTTTTAAATTTTTGAACAATTATATTTGAAGTAGACTCTGACAAAGTATTACACCTGGAATTTTAAATGCCATCGCATTCTGTTTGCAGTTCATGACAACACAAAAAAAAAAAAAAAAAAAACAATATAAAACAAAACCCCTCCCCCCTTGTGGACGTACACCAAAGTGTACTTTTTGAGTTACTCCTGTTTTAGTAACATCCCTTTTTGCATAACTTTTATTTAGTTTCCTTAAAGAGCTGTACACATAGGCAAGAAGCTGAAGACAAAGAAAAAAAAAAAAACAACAATATTTTTCTTTTTTTAATTTGTTCTTTTTTTATATTTTTAAATTTCCCAATTATAACCGTTGTGGACGTACGTTTATTACTAACTTTCAAATTGGCAATCTTCTGTTTCTCAAATAACCATGCAAAAAGTAGTATGAGGTTGCTTGATAGTGCCATTTGGAGAATATAACGGCCGCAGCATGTCACTTTTTTGTAATATCCAACCACACAAAATCTAATTATTTGTTAAATTGAATAGGCCTATTTGTTTCAGAAACTAGATAGTATTTACCTTTGATATGAAACAAAAATCGACTATTTTGATGATCTTTCTTTTTTTACATGTCGAAATTTCCTTGACATAATTACGGGAACTGCCCCTTTATTGTATCATGCCAATATGTGGTGGAAATTTGATAACCAAATTTGGTGTGAAATTTGTCATATCAAATTGACCTCCATGACCTTTAATGACCTATAATGGCCTATAATGACCCCAAATGCTAGGATACCCTACTAAAAGTATCATTAAGACAATCTTTATGTTCTAGGCCTTTAAATTGATACCACACATGATAGGTTTCTGAGGAATTTTCCATTTTGGGGACTAATTAATCCATATGCAAAAAAGGGGGGGGCGGGCATAATGACGTCATTAATTGAGGTCCGATTTTTGGGCACCCCTTCTTACTAATTTTGCTTTGTACACCCCAAGGAATGTGTGTGGCCCAGTTTTCATGCTTTTGTCCAGAAGTGGCACGATTTTAATGGTTATCTACTACACTAAATTATTCACAGAAATGGTATGAAAAAATCTGATGTCCCCCTACAGAAAGTTAGCACACCCCCCTAAAATGGGCTCCCAAAACCCCTGTCAAAAACTTGAAAATTGCTATTTTTTACATATTTCAATCCAGCACTGTTTGAAATAAACAAATATTGACAAGTCATTTCTTTCTCTCATGTAATAATACCTGGTTTTATGTCATGACTATGGATAACAATTTTTAAAACAATGATGGAATGTTCCATTTTCTGTGGAGGGGTGAGGCTATTTTTCTGATTTCTAATTGTTGCAAATTTCAATTTATGGGCGAATTTTAATGGAAATTTCAAACTTTCATATCTTATCAAAATTTGTTTTTTTTTTAAAAATTTTCTCACTAATGCTTATTACAAAGTGCATTAAAAAATCACGGTAGCCTTGTCTTGTATTTTACTTACATGCCCAAATCAAAAAGTACATTTTCCAAAAATCATCAAAAATGTCTCTTTGTGTTTAATGCACTTTAACTCCATAGATTTTATACCATAACATTATTCAGTGTCTCATAAAACCACACATTTGACTTCGTAATATGTTTGCAAAGCTCAGTCAAACTATGTTTTGTTATATAACGACTTTCCATTATTTTATGGGGTGTTTTGCCAACAAATTGAAAAATGCCTTTGTATTTTGTTATAAAGACAGTTTTTAAAGTGCCAATTTTAACGAGACTTGAGTTTAAGGTTCGATTTAAGTGGTTTCTTCATATGTGTATGACCGTCAAGGACATCGACCAAGGTCAAAGGGTCATCGAGGTTTCATGTGTGGTTGTACGTGTATGTATGTGCGTATTCCAGTGTGGTTAATTTTTTGTTTTTTGCAGTCTTCTCTCCTTCGAAACGTTTAAGTCCGATTTAAACCATTATTCCATTTAAACCTCTGAGGTCTGTTGGTTGTACGTGTATGTATGTGTTTATCCAGTTGTGGTTAGATTTTTTTTGTTTTTCAGGTCGTCTTCGAAACGTTGAAGTCCGATTTAAACCATTATTATGTGTTTTCTTTCTGAAAATTCTTCACATCTTATACTTCTACACACTTACAGAAACCAATATAACCTGGCAAATTGGCATTTGATGACCACTTTTTCCCACACTTGGACAACTCATCCCTATTGTGATAGAGTGCACAGTTTCAAGATTAATACCTGCAAATCATAATGTAAAGAGACAATTAATGTAGGCAAGTGGTTGAGGTAGTATTATGTTCCATTTTTGTGGTGTGTGGTGTGTGTGGGGGGGGGGGGGGCTTCCTATTAACTTTGATTATATTTTTTGGTGGTTCCCCCCGAGTTCTGTTGGTTACCTGTGGCTGTTAGTTATTTGTGGGTTCCCATTGGTACATTTGGGAGGGGGGTTGCTGTTAACTTTTTAAATTTTGGTGGTTCTTGGTTCTGGTGGTTTTTCTGTGTCTGTTAGTTACATTCCTTCAGTGGTTCCTAGTGGCTACCGGTTCCATGTATCGGTGGTTCCCAGTGGCTATTGGTTCTATTTCTCTTGGTTCTATTGGTTCCATTTTTGGTGGTTCCTGGTGTGTACCTTTTCTTGGTGGTTCCCAGTGTCTACTGGTTCAATTTCTTTAGGTTCCTTGTGGCTGTCAGTTCCATTTTTAGTGGTTCCCTTCGAATTGGTGGTTCTCGGTGTCTACTGGTTCCATTGTTTTAGGTTTCTCTGTTCCTGTCGGTTCAAATTTTTGGTGGTTCCCAGCTTCTACTGGTTTCAATATTTTGGTGGTTCCCAGTTACTATTGGTTTCAATATTTTGGTGGTTCCCAATTGCTACTGGGTGCAATATTTTGGTGTTTCCTGGTGTCTACTAGTTCCATTTCTTGGTTCCCAGTTCAATTTCTTATGGTTCAATATGGTTCCATATTTTGGTGGTTTCCAGTTGCTGCTGGTTACAATATTTTAGTGGTTTCTGGTGTCTACTGGCTCTGTTTATTTTATGGTCCTAGTGATTTACAAACTAAGTTGAATTTATTAAGTCAACCCTGCTTTACTAGCTTGGATACAAGTCAGATTCTGAAAACATAATAATGATAAAATTGGATGGGTTTCTTTCGCACGATACACAAAGATATTGATCTCGCTATAAGTTTTAAAAATATTGTGCTCGACGCTGCGCGTCTCGCACAATATTTTTAAAAACTTATAGCTCGACCAATATCTTTGTGTATCATGCTCAATCCATCCAATTTTATATCAGACTTGGGGTTAAGGTGCAACAGGGGTTCCTTCATAATGTGGTTTATGTCAAAGGTCATGGACCAAGGTCAAAGATCATCTGAGGTCATGTTCCAGACTACCATCTTGCCAGTGGGATGATGCAAGTTTACTTGCAGTATTTTTGTTAATTTATAATATAGCACAAATCTTGTGCATATGCTGTGCAAAGATATGTGAAACTGCGCTAGTATGCATTACATAATTTGTTATTTATTTCATGTTTCAATACCATCATAACTCATCTGGTCAAATGTCTCATATCAAGGTCTGAGGTCAACTGAGATCAAATTGTAAATAGGGTTGTCGGTTAACTTTTTAGGTAGTGAAATCTAAATGCGATCAATCTAGGGTCGTTTGGTGAGTTTTTGAATGCATATGTAAATAAGGTCAAATGTCAAACTTTGTAAGGTTAAAGGTGACATTCTCAGGTCGAAGGTCAAACAAGGTCAACGGGGTCAGTTAACTTTTTGCGCAGTTGAATCCAATTGCAACCAATGGAGCCTTGCAATGTTGATTATGGTATGAGAGGGCAGATGTCACATACTGAGTGCAAGGGTATCATAAGTCACGTACCAACATTAAGGACGCTAGCAAGGCTACAGTTGTTCAAGACACTGACCTTGTCTGCATACCACTCAATAATTACGAGGAGACTCACTAAGGATGGGCAAAGGATGATAAAACCTCCGAAGATGATATTTTGTTAATATACTCTATACTGTATCTATGATCGTATTATTAAAATTGCATTTCCAAACATATGTTCATATAACAGGATACACCGGAGCGGCTTCAGTGCTTTCACCACTAAAAACTTCATAAATGTAAATTGTAAATGTCTAATGTGGTTACCCAAACTTAACGTGATTCAAATGTGTTTCTTTACACCTAATAGCCAATTATATATTAAAGCAATCACAGCACACTTTTTGAAGAGCGCTTCCATTTTTATAAAAATTAGAGAATTTTGCACAGTTGTGTTGGCACTGGTTAGTAAATACCTGCGAGCATGTAATGCTCACAAAATTTGTCATTAAAGAACGCGAATTTTGTAATTAGATGGGATCTGATTATGGCGGAGCTTGGGAACACCAATAGTGTCACCTCACGGAAATGACTTAGTCATTGTAATCACTGAACCGCCGGACAAACCTAATGGATGGAGAAATAGGACCGTGCATGGTTGGCAATCCAGGCTATTTCATAGTGGAACGGACGTTTCAGCAGCCGTGATATTATTCGAGATCCGTATTAATTGATTTAATTACAAAATTAACTCTTTTGCGACACAGAGGAGTTCTTGAGCTATACCATCACTTTGTATTGTTTACTCGTTAAATTCAGAAGATATGTGAAAAATCTCAAATTTCTAAAAAAGTGGGGGCGCTATTCAACAAATGTGCTGTTATGCTTTTAAGCTGGATTGATAGCTTTTCTTATTCGCGTATAGTATGTAGGCTACTGACATGTCGGTTGTTGTGAGCATTTACACTTACAATATGACGGTGTGTACGGTTAGAGTTAGAGGTGGTTTGCTGTAGTAAGTAGGTGGTTTGTGTGCTTTGAGGTGCACGGAATTGTAGGTGAGCATGACAAATGGTGACTTGGAACCGACAGCCGCTAAGATTCATGGGTAATGCGCATTTTTCACCTGTGCCCAAGTATTCGCCTAGGACCCAAAACTTTCAGCCCACAGACTCTACCCACTCTGGTTTTGCGATTCTCACTACAATGCCACTTTCATTGGTGATAGTCCTATATGATATAGATTTAGCAAGTGGAATAATCTGTGGCCACTTTGTTAAATTTGAAAAACCTGAAAATAAATAGTATCGGCACAACATCAATCAAGTAGAAGTTGTGTATCTGCCAAATTTGGTTGGATCTGTTTGTACCATTACACAAAATAATCCCCAAATAGTACAAAAGTCGTTTGTGTCCTAATTGCTTCCAAGTAGCCTCTCAGCGATGTTTTGTCTTTTAAATGCTATTCTTCTTTTGTTGAATTTACCTCGCACCCAATCTAACGATCTTATTTTTAACCATCCCAGTGAATTGTTTCAAGAGCAAACAGCTCTCCATAAAAATGGAAATAATTGAACACTGATTATACTCAGTACAAACAAATCCCTCAGTGATTGCATTAGTATTATGAATCATGTGATAGTTTTTACTATCACATGGCTTGAAAATAAACCGGTGATATCCCCGGTGATATTCATGATATAAACAAATATTGATTGCCTAAATACGTGTCAATAGTAAAATCTATCAATTCGGTCAAATTTTGAATTTCCATTTCACTCGGCTTCGCCTCGTGAAATAGAAAAGTCAACATTTTACCAGCATTATATATTTGTTTATTATATAACTCATACATAGATTTCTAGTCATTTAATTGGTTTAAGTTTGTGCCCCTGACTATTCAATAGAGTTACCATCGTCTCAGTGGTCTACAAAATTAACTATTAACGCGTTGATATTTTTTACTATCACATGCCTCTATTTCAACCCGCACGATTTGTGTTAAACAATCCGTGCGTGTCCAGTATGAAGTCGCCACACGAAGTCGGATTAAGAGGTTGTAGCACGTAAATTTCGTACTTTTATCCCCCGTTCGCTACGACTGTACAACGCTATAATGCACTTGTAATGGAACTGTGCCAATCCGAACCAGTGACTACTATGATGAAAAAGTTTTCCCCTTGCGACGATACATTGCGTCCACGAAAGCAACATCCTCGATTTTGCGCTAGTAAAGAATCCGATCTACTATGGATTTAATTGACGAGGGAGGCCGATTAAAAAACACAAAGCGTCAAATAAAATACGCTGTCAAAGATTCTGTCAGACTATGCTGTAGCCACGGGGAGTAGCCCCTGACTTTTTTGAGGCTGCTTTTGAACTTATTACGTTGGACATGTTGGAGAAAAGATTGATGTGGCGTTACAACATGTTGAATTTATAATACGGATTTGAAATTAAACTGGAGTCTGCACTTTGATTCTTTGAACCTTGAACTCTATCTACTTGAATGCCTGGAAATATCACCCTCGTAAGTTATGGTCTACAAAAGGTAATTACGCTTTTGCTTTCTTTGAAAAATCAGGGAACTTGCTTCTTTTCATACTCAGAACAATCCCTGTAGAAAGGTTAAGGGGTGGTATATGTCCATGGGGGGGGTGTGGAGGTGGGAGTCGGTCCCTTTCCTAGGCTAGATATGGCTCTAATAAATAATAATGAAATGACATAATCTATTGTATGAGTTTTTATAAAACAAATATTAACTTCCTTGTATTCGTGTGAATGGTAAATATATGATCACTCGGTGAACGATGGATTGTTCCATTTCACTTCGCCTGCGGCTCGGGAAATGGAAATCATCTTTCACCTTGTGATCTTCTTTTTACCATCCACACTCATAGTCATTTAATATTTTGTTACTATCACACTCTTCGGCATTCAATATTTGTATACTAGCCCATGGGACTTCTCACAGATACATCATGATTATACTATAGAGAGACTTCTCTGCACTGTGGATTATTCAAGCAAGTTCTCCACTATTCTAAATGTTCAAATGCTTTCTGGCACTTTCTCTCTAACTCTATTGCCCCTTACAAACTCTTAATCGAGTTTTTAGCACATTCTACATGTTTAAACTCGTAGACTAAAGGGGGAACGGATGTCATTCCACGGTAGCCTTTAAATGAAAGCCTAAGGAAATGCATAATACATTTTTCTAATATTCGCAGAGTTGCATTGCGCTAAACCCATTGCTTTATAAAAACTGTCTTCGGCTCATTTAGAGCCTAAACTTCATAAAAATCCAAAGGTCTTCCTTTTTTTGGGTGCAAAATTATTGGGTTTTCACCTTTACACCACTTTGCCTGTGAAAGTGAAAATTTTGGCGCTCCATAGACTTTACGACCGTCTTGTGCACTCATAATAGTTGTTTTAACTTATTTTGGTGTCTAATTAAAAGAAGTAGATCATACCATCCACTGGTATAAATTCATAGCGAATTCCCAAAGAGGGTGGTTAACTACCCCTTGGTAAACGTGTTACACAACCACTGCTGGGTAATACAGGGGTAGTACTATGTAGGAGAATTTCTAATGCACGATGTTTACGGATTAACCCCTTGATAATATTATACAAGCTTAAAAAGTAATAAAGTTCCTTTAAAATATCTATTTTAGGTCTACTTCTCTGTAACTTAATCACGTCCCATGAATTCCCATATCTTGATTTTTCACAAAATTCAGGGTTTCTTATAATCCCCCCTGTGTCAAAATGGAATGATCCAAGTTCTAGACTACCTCAAAATTCGGTTTATCAATTCCAAGTTTGAAATAATAGACTGGCCTTAACTAATTAAAGGCTTTTGCAAAAAAGATTAGGTAAATCATCATCTTAAGAAAAGGTACATTTTTCCTTAATTGGGAAAAGTAGCATAATCTAACAGATTGGATCTCGGAAACCAAAGAGGCTCCAGATTTTATTTCTGTTTTTAATTAGGTTTTTGGGGACAGAAATACTTACGTTGAAAATGGAAAACGAAAAAAAGATATGAAGTTTTCATTTTGTTCTTCAAACATGGGCTAAAATGTAGCGGTTTTGCAATTTTGATCAAAGTCAAAATGAGATAAACTCCCCTGTCAAAAATGGGGAATAACCAATTATATTTCTCTCTTTTAGTTTATATTCTTGAAGATAAATATATTGACTTAACTCTGGCTAGTATCTTTATGGTTAAAAGGCTTCCTTTATTTTAAATGTCCTGAAAATGCCATAATATGGTATTTTACACATGAGAAAGGGTCATAGGGCCCTATTTTAGGGGGGGTCTGTAATCTCACCGCAGGGGGGTCAGAGATTTTTTAAATATTGTGGATATGCATAACTTTGGACACTCACTAAACCCTTAAACCTGAATGAAATCTGTTTTGCCTCATTATCCACGTCCTGCCTGGTCTCTCCCGAATTTGACTGTTAACTCCCCAAAAGAGTGAAATTGTCGTAAACCACTCCAAAATGAGTGGTTTGTTCTTAAAAGATGATTTCACTCAAAAAGCGTACAAAATCACTCCAAAAGAGTGGATTTCCACTCGTTTGGGGATTGAAACGAATGACAACACTTTTGACGAGTGAAACGAAGGACAACCTAAACGAGTGGAATCCACTCTTTTTGGAGTGATTTCACACACTTTTTTGATTTGTAATTCGCTCTTTTAAGTACAAACCACTCATTTTGGGAGGGGTGGTTTAAAAGAGTGCACTCTTTTTGTGGATTGGAAATTTTCACTTGTTTTACATTTAGGAGTATAACTGAACAATTTTGTAATTATACTGGTCTCCCCCCTCTGAATTGTTGAACCACAGTAAAAAAAATGTGTTGCCGGCAAAACTGTTCATTTATCAAAACAATTTAAAAAATAACTAAATTTCGCAGTTCTCGGCTTTCGCGCTCGCTATATTCAAAGAATATAAGCGTGGGCCGCCCCATGACATCACATCCATACAAAACACACACATACACACGCACAACGGATTGCTAAGTGGTCTGCCAGCTATAGCTGGCGGCCCACAAAACTATTTTATCGGGGATGCAGTTTTTGAAATTGTGTCAGCAAAGTTACCAATTTTGTTTGCAACAGACTCACAACCCCCATTACAAACTGCCCGTACGCAGGGGGGTGGGGGTGCGGTTGCACCCCTCCAATTCCACAAAAGGGGAAAAAGGTCCACTTTTTGCTGAATTTTTTTTATAAAAGGCAAAAATTTGGAAACTTTGACGAGAAAGTCCACATTTGGTGATTAAACATTCAAAAAGTTTTAAAAAACTGACCATTTTAGGGGGGTTAGGTCCACTTCTATCAAAGAAGGTCCACTTTTTCGAAAAAAGGTCCACTTTTTCGAGGTCCCGCACCTCCCCAAAATAAATCCTGCATACGGCCCTGATTAAATGGTTTGGAACGCACTCTGGTACACATGTATTCAGTGAGCTTACAAATCATGCTTTTAGCCCCACATCAAAATGGATTGCAATATCGCTGTGAAACTGTACAGCTCGGTTTACTCAGGGTCATTAAATCAAAGATAATAAAACTTATCAAATTAAATCTGGTATTCCACTTTAATTTTGACTATTCTTTATGGTGCTCAGAGAGGTGTTGAACATTTTTACCAAAAAAAACTTTATAAATGCATATTAAAACTTATATATCAAAATTACCCATTTTTTACAAATTTCCGATTTTATCCTCATCCAAAATTCATTTCTTATTTTGGCCCACTGATGACTTGCAGCACACTTTAGTTAAGTCCTCATGACAATCGTGTTTGAGGCAATACGATAATCCATGTAGATGAATAGAGCATACATTGATTACTTCACAACTGGAAACTTATGAAATTTAATAAACATAATCTCTGAATGCCCTTTAATTTAAAACTTAAAAAATCACTTATTTTTCAGAAATGGGTGTGAATGACACTTACTGATTTACTCTCTTGATTTTCAATACAACAGCTCTAGCACTTTTTTAGAGCAGGTACAAGGCGATAGATGAAAAAATTGCTACTGGACTATTCTCATTTAATTTAATAAGCTGCTTCAGTATAAATATGTGATCGATGTAATGAGTCACTCCGGGATGAGAAAGAAATCAATATTGCTTAAAAATTTACACACGTCTTAAAATTCATGCCAATTTTAAGGCATATGAGAATGGCATAAAAGTGCATAAAAAATGCAAGGTGTCTTTTCAAAGGTTTGCCGGCAGAAAAATGGTATTGATCAAAAATCAAAACACTAGGCACCTTCCAAGTGCACATGGTACAAATTTTACTTGGAATTCCTATCTATTCTGCCATCATTAAAAAAAGTAGACAGTTGTGGGTGCTAAAAACATTCAGCTTCATTCTCACATCCCATTTTCTAGTTTTCTGATAAAAACAAATCCAAACTTAGGGTGATTTTTTATGGTAATACTAGTCATGCACAATTGATTTTTTGAATCCTTCAAGAAAATTCAAGCTAAACTGTTTTTATGTTTTATTAACATATTTTTAGTAGTTAAAATTAATTGTTATCATCACTGATAATTTAAAGACTTATAAAACATTCACTTTTTAAAATAATGACAAATATAATTTTTGAGCATTAAAATAAATGTTAGTGCATAACAAAGCAAATGATGAATTATGAATGTCTAGTTGTGCTTAACTTAGTTCATTCCATAAAAAAGACAAATAATGAATACACTAGTTGTCATTTATTTTGTAAGGAATTTTTAATGCACATAAAATGACAAATTACTGGCAGATCTTCATTCTTTAAATTGTTATATAATTTTAAAAAGTGAAATTTTACAAGTTATGAAAATATCACGTGAGGATGAAATCAGTTGAGAAGCTGATAATTGAACATAAACAATTTTATCATAATTTTCCTGGATGATTAAAACAATAATTGCATGACAAACTTAATTTTGTCAAATAAGACATTATTTATCTTTATATGTAGGAAGTCAGTTTTCAGCCCACTAGTGTCGCATGGATGTACCTTTTTTGGACCCTCATCAACAAATGAGAGATTCCATGTTGCACCTATGGGACTCAAGTTTGGTTGAAATCCATAAAAAAAGTATGCAGATATTACAGGCAAATTGTTCACCACTTTTTCACAACGGAAACAGTCGACAAATGTGCTCCAGCGTGTCTTCCTCATCTGCCTAAGCGCAGGCAACAAAAAAAGGAGGAAATTACAAATTTTTATTTTTCCCTGTTGTATTAAAGATATTTCAAAATTTGGTAGATATCTCAGAACCCACTGACGACAATACTTTGTCGGTACCAAAAAGGCAGGGCCTCTTTACCCATGCAACCTGATAAAGAAAAAGCATATGAGTAACTAGCCTGACAGACGCAATGTGCGAGTGCTGGATAACAGCAAGGTAAAAAGGAATTCTTCTAGCGCTATCAACATGAACCAAATTAATTCCCGCCCTAATTAGTGCTGATCAAAGTATAGGCATGTTAGGACTCCTTGCATGCATTTGCATATAGAATCGAAATACGTAAACACAAATCACATTTTGAAATTTGTTGATAGAAAAGTGAAAAATTTTGACTTCGATTCCACTTGGAGTATCGTCAAAGCGGGGAAAAAAGCAAATTTTTAGTTGATTGCGATCTTGCGGTTTTGGGTTATGAGCACTTTTTTGTTGCCACAGTCCCAGGGCCACTGAATTTCTGTCCGTTTATGACGAAATACAAAATTGATAATTCTTACAGCTACGGACAAATTGCTGTAAGATTAGGACACATAGATACTAAGGTTAATGGTTCAGGGGATATAACAAATCTCAACTTTTTCAGATAAGTCGGAGGGACGAGACTGTAACACGAAATGCCCCTTTAATAATATTAATTTAATTGGTTGAAAATAGGTACAATTGCGTTTCGATGTGGGAATCATCACACTGAAATAATATTTCGACTGTATTAAATCCATATTTGCAGTGGATGAACAAAAGAAGGTAAAATACATTACCTGGAATATCCTGCACTTTATATGCAAGATTTTACTTTAAATATTTGACAGGAGTTAGGAATCGCAAACAGAGAAAATAGTAAACTATCTACATTGCACATGATTTGGAAAATGCATTTTGATGAGGTCTTGTGATCTCACACAAAGGCTATTCCCAACATACAAAAAATCCAGACTTGTATGACTCATTAATATTCAGAGGATATTAATTCCCCAGCAATCCAAAATGGCCACTATGATTGGGAAATTGCATTTTGATGGGTCATGTGACCCCACACAGAGCCTATTCCCAACACAAAAAGGCCAGATTGTATGATCATAATATAGAGGTGTACAATCCAACCAATCCTAAATTGACACTATATGTGGAAATGCCTGATGAGGTCAAGTAGGTGGACCGTACATAGAGCCTATTCTTCAACACCACAAACCCGACTTAAATGCAATTAATATTCAGAGGATGTTAATAACCAATCCTATTGCACTATGATTGGGAAATTGCACCTTGACGAGGTCAGGACCCATGCGAGCTATTCCCAACACCCAAAAAAACAAGATTGTTGTTCTTAATACACTCCCCAGCAGGCATGTACCATGACACACAATCTAAGGCAATATGATTTGGAAATTGCACCTTGACGAGGTCAGGTCAGGTGACCTACCTAGAGCCTATTTTTAAAACACCAAACAGACGTATGCCCAAATATCGGAGGAATGTTTGAACCAATCTTACATTGCACCTACTTGATTAGAAAATTGCCACCTTGATGAGGTAAGGTTAGGTGCCTTACATAGAGGGCCTATTTCCAACACACCAAACCCAGACTTGTATGCTCATAATATTCAGAGGATGTAATTAACCAATCCGATGCACTATGATTGAAATTGCACCTGATGAGGTCAAGTCAGGTGACCTTACATGTTACATAGACGGTTATTCCCAACACCCAAAAACCCAGACTTGTATGCTCATAATATTCAGAGATGTAATTAACCAATCCTAAAGTTCACTATGGATTTGGAAATTGCTGTGTGATAAGTTCAGTGACCATACAG
>JAMKCH010035795.1:0-15294 GCA_023653785.1 Ophioderma brevispina
AAAAATAAAATTCTAAAAAAAAATTCTAAAAAAAAATTCTAAAAAAAGAGATGGAGGGGAAAGAGTATTGGGGAGGGAAGAAAGCAGATAAGAGAGGGAGAGAGGGGAGATAGCAGAGAGGGGGAAACCAGAGAGAAGAGATAGAGAGAGGGGAGAGATAAGCGAGATTACGGTGAGGGGAGCAGCGAGGAGAGGAGAGAGGGGAGGAAGGGAAAATGACTGAAGGGAGGAGGAAGTTGAGGAAGGAAGGTACGAAAGGTGTGCAAAGTCAGCGCAAAGAAACAAGATTTAGAAGGCATGGGAATTTTTCCAGAATCACCTTTGGTATGGGAATTCCCAGAGTCATCTTCTAAAGTGATGCGGAATGGGATTTAGTCAATGCAAAAGTTATGGGAATTCCCAGAGTCATCTTTGGTCACCCCTTTCGAGTAATGTTTTTTATGTGGGAAATGGGAAAAATGGGATGTAGTCAGTGCAAAAGGTATGGGAATTCCCAGAGTCATCTTTGGTCACCCCTCTCGAGTAAAGTTTTTATGTGGGAAATGGGAAAAATGGGATGTAGTCAGTGCAAAAGGTATGGGAAATCCCAGAGTCATCTTTGGTCAACCTACTAATGATAGTATCATTTGGGAAATGGGATTTGTTTTCAGTGGGTAGGTAAAGCCATGGGAATTCCCAGGGTCATCTTTGGTTAGCTACTCGATTACAAATATTTAAAAACATTGGACATGCTTTTTTCCTATTTTCACTGTGGGAATTCCCATGCACCTTTTGGATTTCATGATGGGAATTCCCATGCACGTTTGGGATTTCACTATGGGAATTCCCATGCATTTTTTTTAGAAGAAGGGTGTGGGAATTCCCAGAGTCATCTTTGGGGGGTGTGTGGATAATTTCTGGAATAGCCCATTAATGTGATGAAGATTGTACATGTCTTTCAGTGTGTTGTGTACCAATGTTGTGGTTTCTTCTGTTACGTCAAATGGTATACGTTCATAATGGTGACTGTTTAGATGGTTTAGGCCTACTTGTATGTAGTCATAAATATGAAGAATGCAAATGGCTCTACCTTTGTCATATTTTAGTATGACGATAGAGAGTTGTTGGCCAGTTCATTGAGAGATCGATTTTCCTCTGAATTCATATTTCGAATAGGTCGATGGTACCTTAGATGACAGAGTTCTGACCTGGTATTTTCTAAATATTCTTCGAGATATGGATTGCCCGAGTCAGCTGGTGTCCATGTGGATTGTTAGGTTCATCATTCATGTTGTGCATTATGTATGAAATTTGCATCCTTCTTTCTAATTTGTAAATGTCATTCAGAAGATTCATTCTATTTGGTTTGTTTGGTGTTGGGATGTGTTTGAGTCCTCTTATTAATGCTAAAATGTGTGTATCAGAGAGTTTGATATCAGATAGATTTCTAATTAAAGGTTTGAGCTTTTCTTTTGTTTTGGGTGACAATTGAATATTGTCATGTTTGTTTTGTTTTCTGCGTCGTTTTGCTCTATTGGTTTGGTGTGAAGATTCTCTCTCGCTAGTACACATTTATTTACGTGTATTTTGTTAAGCCTTCTGGTTTTATCCATGTTGTGTAGAGATCCTGGTTAATTATAGGTTATAGGTATGTTTGGATGTCTGCAATTGTGTGTGTCGTGGATCGGGTGTCTGGAAACATAAGACCTTAGACCTAAGACATAAGACTAAAACAATTACTTAGTCGTAGAACAAAATCGATGTCTTATGTCTTCGGTCTTTGTTTTCCAGATCCGTGTGTGGGTGTCTGGAAAACAAAGACCTAAGACATAAGACTAAAACAATTACTTAGTCGTAGAACAAAATCGATGTCTTATGTCTTCGTTTTCGTTTTCCAGATCCGTGTGTGCGTGATTGGAAAACAAAGACCTAGGACATAAGACTCAAATAAGACAGATATAAAATGAGATCAATGTCAATCACTCAATCAGTTAATCATTTATTCAATCTATTAATCTTCCACTATTTCATTACCTCAAGACAAAAAAACCTAGAAAGAAATCGATGTATTAGGCCTTCGGTCTTATGTTTCTAGACACCCTATAGGGTATCTGTAAAACAAAGACCTAAGACATAAGACTAAAAAATTCAAAGTCGATACCATATGTCTTTGGTCTTTGTTTTCCAGATTTGTGTGTGGGTGTCTGGAAAACAAAGACCTAAGACATAAGACTCAAATATGACAGATATAAAATGAGTTCAATTCAATTCATTCCATCTATCAATTTTCCACTATTTCATTACCTCAAGACTCAAAAATTACTTAGTCGTAGAACAAAATCGATGTCTTATGTCTTCGGTCTTTGTTTTCCAGATCCGTGTGTGGGTGTCTGGAAAACAAAGACGTCTTTTGTTGCAAAATCATTCGTCCAAAATGTAATCACCTTATCAGGTTTAAAACACTTCTCAAGGGGAATAGAAATTTAGCAGGGGACTGTAGTGTAAGAGTGTGCGCTTCCGGATAAAATCGTGAATTTTTGCACACAAGTACTTTAGGCATTGATAATCCATAAAATTGATGGAAGCACTTGCCAACCCTCCTTAATGCCCCCTGCTTGAGTTTCAAGGTTATACAGGGGTCAAAAATTTAAAAAAAATGTTCTGAATGTGTTAAAAAGCACACCATGGTGTTTGTCTGGTCACAAGGATTCCAAAAAGGTATAGCTTACATTATCTATGGCTTATAGTTCCGGAGTTATGAGGTAAAAACTGTAAAAATGGTTATGCTTAATTTTCACGTTATCCAACAAAATACGTCACAGGTCAATAGAATCCAATAGCTGCCAATAGCTGTTGATAGCGGTTGACTTTATTCGCCATTTTGGTTAATAACCAGACACGTAAGATAGTCAATACTATTCCTATATTTCATTCTATGAGCTAAACCAACAATTTGAAACACATTTTACAAAATTTGGAGCAACTTTTAATTTTTGACCCCTGTACAAACCAAAATTGACTTTTTTACCATTTTTACAGTTTTTACTCCATAATTCCTAAACTATAAGTCACAGGTAGTATAAACTATACCTTTTTTGAATCCTTGTAACCAGACAGACATCATGGTTTGCTTTTCAACACAATCGGAACATTTAAAAAAAATTACCCCTGTGTAACCTTGAAATCCAGGCTGGGGGCCATGAAAGGGGTGTGGCAAGTGCTTCCATCAATTTTTTTGATTATCAATGTTTGAAGTACTTGTGTACCAAAATTCACAATTTTATCCGGATTTGCACACTCACATAAGATCTGTTCACTACAGTCACCTACTAATTAGGTGAGGTGGAGAGAGGAGGGGAGTAGGATGTGAGTTGAAGGAAATGATGGAATGGAGTGTCGGAGTCTTGGTGAAGGAGTTGTGAGAAGGTGGTGGAGGTGAGAAAAAACGATAGGGTGATGACAGTCGCAATTGTTTTGAGGGGGAGGTTGTGAGTTTGATATGCGGCTGTGCCCCGTAGAGTGGTAGGAAGTGGGAAAAGAAGTAACAGTTTTTATGTTGAGATGGCAGATGAATGGAACCAAGTTCCAAGTAATGCTAACACAAATCCTATTCAATTTCCCCTCTCTTCTCACTTCAGTCATGTAGTGAATGGGATTTTGTTTTGAAATATGGTCCCAAGCTGACTCTGCCCCAATGTACAAAAAAAATGATTAATCGGTTATCCATGACCGCACATGAAAAAATTACCTATCATTGGAAAGAAGGGATTTTGTGGATTTAAGATGGCACTAGTTAATTTTGGTATAATTTTACACAATTACCACAAAAATTGGGAAGGTTTGTTCCGTTTTTATTGATACGTCCTGTATTAGTGGGGGACTGTAGTGCACAGATCTCATGTGAGTGTGCAAATCTGGATAAAACTAGTAAAAGTAAGTTATGCATTGATAATAAAAATCACGGAAGCACTTGCCACACTCCTTTCATGGCCCCCAGCTTGGAGTTCAAGGTTACACAGGGGTAAACAATTTAAAATGCTCCGATTTTGTTGAAAAGCACACCAAGATGTTTACCTGGTTACAAGGATTCCATAAAGGTATAGTTTATACTACCTATGGCTTATAGTTTTGGAATTATGGGGTAAAAACTGTAAACATGGTGGGAAAAGTAAATTTGGTTTGTACAGGGGTCAAAAATTAAAAGTTGCTCCAATTTTGGTAAAACATGGTTTCAAGTTGTTGGTTCAGCTCATAGAATGAAATATAGGAATAGTTTTGACTATCTTAAGTGTTTGGTTATTAACTAAAATGGCGAATAAAGTAACAGCTATTGGCAGCTATTGGATTATATTGACCTGTGACCTATTTTGTTGTTGGATAACGTGAAAACTAAGCATAACAGATAAGGCAAACTATTTCTTTTTTAAATCTTTTAAGCTAGGGAAACAATTTGCACCACATATTACCTGAATCAAAGCAACTTTAACTCTTGACCCATGTACACACCAAATTTGACTTTTCTGAGTTTTTACCCCAGAACTCCGAAACTATAAGCCATAGACAGTGTAAACTATACCTTTTTTGAATCCTTGTAACCAGACAAATATTATGGTGTATTTTTCAACACAATCGGAACATTTTAAAATTTTGACCCTGTATAACCTTGAAACCTAAGCTGAGGTTTATTAAGGGGGGGTTGGCAAGTGCTTCCATCAATTTTATGGATTATCAATGCCTAAAGTACTTGTGTGCAAAAATTCACCACATTTTTATCCGGAAGCGCACACTCTTTCACCACAGTCCCCTGTTATATAGGGATATATATAGGGCCTACAAACATATACATAAGGGATTAGACATATGTGTAATTGTCTACTTGACAAATTGGGGGTTATACTTTTCTCTGATGGAGGGGGTCATGTTAAATTTATTATTCAGTAAACCGTCACCCCCATCAGTTTTGTTATGAAAGCTGATGAGGAGGGTAGCTGGTTAACGAAAAGGAATATCTACCTGCAAGAGCGCCGGCTCGGGAGAGCCATCGGCGGTCATCCAGCAATTGACATCAGGAAGGGCATCTGGTCAATTATTTGTTGCTCCAATAAATCCTCATGGCGTACATCAAAAAAGGGCATGGCACCAACCAGCCCGAAGGATGGGTTGGGCGGCACATGCCTACCTCAAAAAAGAAGGTGCGAGGAATTACCTTGAGTCTCGCAGGTGCCGCCTTCCCAATGACGGTATTAAGCCCGATAGACGGCTCGGGGTGAGGGTTGGTAGTTGGAACCTGGGGAGTTTGAAATGGAAAGGGGTAGAGATAAGTGAAGAATTGAGGAAGGGGAAGGTGGACGGCGTGTGCGGTGTGCAGGAGGTGAGGTGGCGAGGGGAGGGGCTAGGATGTTGGGGTAGAGGGAAGAAAGTACAAGTTGTGGTGGGCAGGAAATAGTGAAGGGATTGGGGGTGTGGGAGTCTTGGTGAAAGAAGAATTGTGTGAAAAGGTGGTGGAGGTGAGAAGGAAGAGCGATAGGGTGATACCAGTCATAATGGTTTTCGAGGAAGAGGTTGATATGTTGCTATGCGCCACAGTGTGGAAGGAAGCGTGAAGAAAAGGAACAGTTTTATGATGAGTTGGCAGAAGAATGGGCAAAGTGACGGTGAATTGGTTTTATGTGTTGGTGATTTAATGGGCATGTGGGGAAAAGGATCGAAGGTTTCGAAGGTGTTCACGGAGGAAATGGGTTTGGGGAAAGGAATCTGGAAGGAAGAATGTCGTTGGAGTTTTTGTTGAAAAAGAGATGTGTGTTGCGAATACATGGTTCAAGAAAGAGGACAAAAGGAAAGTGACATTTAGCTCAGGGGGAAATGAGACAGAGATCGATTTTGTGTTAGTGGGCAAGAGGAAGAGAAATTTTCTGAAGAATGTTAAATTGATTCCAGGAGAATTGCAACACAGGTTGGTGGTGGTAGATGTGGATAAGAGGAAGGTGAAAAAGGTGGGGAGGAAGGTAGTGCATGAGAGGAGGAAAGTATGGAAGCTGAAAGAAGAAGAGACAAGAATGAATTTTGAGATGATAGTTGGGGAGCTTGTGGGGACTGATGTGTCAGATTTATGGGGGTGCTTTAAAGAAGGGGTGTTACAGGCATGTGATGAAGTGTGTGGGAAAACAAAAGGTTGGAGAGACAGGAGAGATACAGGGTGGTGGAATGCTGAGGTGAAGGAGGCGATTGGGAGAAAGAACAGTACGGAAGAGAATAAAGTAAGGTATAAGAGGCTAACGAAGCGAGCAAAGAAAGTGGTTGCAAAGGCAGAGAAGGGGCTG
This sequence comes from Ophioderma brevispina, assembly GCA_023653785.1. NCBI lineage: Eukaryota > Metazoa > Echinodermata > Ophiuroidea > Amphilepidida > Ophiodermatidae > Ophioderma > Ophioderma brevispina. The sequence continues at coordinate 6,300 of JAMKCH010035795.1, forward strand.
AGTGAGTTGAGAGAGAATCCAAACAAGGTGTATAAGATAGTGAAGGCAATGAAAAAGGATGTTGAAGGGGGAAGGGGAAGTGATGGAAAGTTGAATTTTAGTGAGAAAGATAGAGGTAGAGTCTGGAAAGAGCATATGGAGAGAATAATGAATGAGGAGAATGAGTGGGATCAGAAGGTAGAGGCTGATGTAGTGGAAGGGCCAGTTAAGAGGGTCAGTCGGGAAGAAGTGGTGAAGGCAATAAGAGAAATGAAAAAGGAAAGGCAGCTGGACCCTCAGAGGTGAGTACTGAGATGATTAGTGCGAGCGGAGAGATAGGGATTGATGTGATGATGGAGTTGTGTCAGAGAGTGTTAGATGGAGGAGGGATGCCGGAGAAGTGGGCAGTGAGTGTGGTAGTTCCAATTTTTAAAGGGAAAGGGGTTGCAATGAGTTGTGGTGCATATAGGGGTGTGAAGTTGTTGTAGCATGCAATGACAAGTGTGGAGAGGGTTCTAGAGAATAGGATTCGGAAGACAGTGGAAGTGGATGAGATGCAATCTTGGTTTATGCCAGGGAAGGGAACGATAGATGCAGTGTTTATTTTAAGGAAGTTGCAAGAAGAATATCGAGCTAAAGGGAAGAAGTTGTATATGTGTTTTGTAGACTTGGAGAAGGTATTTGATATGGTACCGAGAAAAGTGATGGAGTGGGCGATGAGGAAGAGAGAGATACCAGAAATAGTGGTTAGAGCAGTGATGAGTTTGTATGAAGGAGCCCAAACTAAGAGTTAGAGTGGGTCTGATTTGTCGGAGGAGTTTGAGGTGAAGGTGGGTGTGCATCAATGTTCTGTACTTTCGCCATTGATTTTTGCAATTGTGTTTGATGTAGTCACGGAGAGTGCAAAAGAAGGTTTGTTGAGTGAGATGCTGTACGCTGATGACTTGGTGTTACTGAGCGAGACATTGGAGAGACTGAGGGAGAAGTTAGTTATGGAGATGGAAGAAGGCTTTTGAGAGTAAGGGTCTGAAGGTAAACCTTGGAAAGACAAAAGTGCTGGCGAGTGGGGTGGAGAGGGAGGTGGTAGTGAGTAAGGTAGACCCATGTGGTGTGTGTGGGAAGAGAGTAAAGGCAAATTCAGTGTGGTGTGAGAAATGTGGAAAATAGATCCATGGAGATGCACAAAGATGAAGAGAGTGACCCCTAGTTTGGCAAGAGATTTTGTGTGCAGAAGATGCGAGAAGGGAGCTGCAGGATGGTGGAACAGGAGGAAAAGCTGTGTGATGAGGTGGAGTCAGTGAAGGAGTTCACATACCTAGGGGATAAGGTTAGTGGTAGGGGCGGATGCGAGGTGGCTGTGACAGCTAGAGTGAGGTATGGATGGGTGAAGTTTAGGGAATGTGTGGCGTTGATGCAAGGGAAAAGATATCCTTTGAAGATGAAAGGAATGGTGGGGATTCTGAGGAGGACAGAGAGAGCAATGATGAGAGCGATGTGTGGTGTGAAGTTGATGGACAGGATGAAGACTGAAGATTTGATGCAGATGTTGGGTTTGGAAGAGGCGATGGACCGATTGGCGAAGTCGAATAGTGTACGTTGGTATGGGCATGTGATAGGAGGATAACAAGCCTGTGTTAAGAAGGGCTTTGAGTTCGAGGTGGAGGGTTGAGGAGGAGGGGCGTCCAACGAAGACTGGAAGAAGCACGGGAGGAAGAGAGTAGGAGGGTTGGGTTGAGGATGGGGGTGCATTGAATCGGGTGAAATGAAAGGAAGGAGTAAGGGCGGTTGCTGTGAATGTGAAAGGTGAATCCGGCCACCACCGTTTGATAGGGATAACACCGATTTCAAAAACTTGGTTTTAGTATTTTATAGTAGTAAACCAAGCACCTATCCGGACAGTAAATTCATAGGTAGCCTATATGTACCTAATGTGTGTGTGTGTGTGTGTGTGTTGTGTGTGTGTGTGTGTTGTGTGTGTGTGTTTGTGGGTATGTGTGTGTGTGTGGGTGGTGTGTGTGGGTGGTGTGTCTGTGTGCCTGTGTGTGGTGTGTGTACTGGATGGGGTGTAAAACAATATGAGTCAGTAGGGGGGGTTATTTATCTTTACATTAGGGCTATGTAATTCCAACACCATCTTTCAATTTCTTCGGCCCCCGCCATTGTAAAATATGAACCGACCCTAATCTTAACCTTTCGTAGGAGGTGGTCAACTGAACACTTATTTCGTGTCATCCTGTGTGCCCTTACAGCCAATTGACATAAGAACTTATTATATCCAACAACCGCGCGCACGCTGTAATAAGGGTCCCTCTGTGCGAACCCTGGGGCCAACCCTTTGTTTCTGTAGTAACCACCCCCCTGCCTACGTCTCAGGGTTATGACGTAGGCTATCTCCCATTTTTTTGGGCATGAAGTTCTTGCCGAAAACCACGGGCGTTTTTCGCGGCAGATACCCCTCGCCGAATGGCAAGGTCATATGCCGAAAGACCGGGTGTTTCGGCATAGCCCGTTATTTCGACGCAGCAATGTTTTGTAAAGACAATTATTGAGCAGGTGAAAGGTGGACAACCCTCCCGCACCGGCCCCACACCGACTGTCTTAAATGCTTAGTTCCCAATGTAGGGGCACCAAAGGTAAACACCCATTGCATTCAATGGGGCTTGACCTTGTTTCCCCCTACTTCGGTAAGTAAGCATTTAAGACACTTAAAACTATTCCTTATTTTCATCCTATGAACTCCATCTATAATTTGCACCGTTTTTATCCAAATCGGAGTAATTTTAAAATTTGACCCCTGTACAACTGAAAATTGTTATTGATTTTTGCTGTTTTTAGCCTATAACTCCAAAACTTTCGGCCACAGATAGTACAAACTATACCTGTTTGGAATCCTTATGATTAAACTATTAACTTGGTATACTTTTCAAAATGATTTGATCAATTTTAAAATTTGACCCTGTTATTGACTTTGACTGCCGAAAAACCAATTTCCCCACCCCCTACGATAACTCACTTTTTTGGTAATGTTGGCAACCATAGCTACCAAAATCAGTTGAAATCAGCTTCTTTAAAAAAATTTCACAGATGAAACTTGCTTTAAGATGACAGGATGAAAAATTCCCACACTAATTTGTCAAAACAGCGTGGGAATTCCCATAGTCATTTTGATTTTTTAAATTGTCATCTTTTGGGGATGTGTGGATAATTTCTGAAATAGCCATGGCAGGATATGGATTTCAGATCAAATTCTGTAATTTGTGTGTCATCTGCATATATGTCCATGGTTTTTTTAATTATTTTCCAAGAGGGTAAGTGTAACAACTAAATAGTCCCTGAACCTACCACAGAACCTTGTGGTAGGCCAAAATCCATGATATGGGTCTTTGAAAAATTGCCCGCAACACAAACTCTGCTTGTACGTTGACGTGGGTATGATTGAACCCATTTACTCACTGTGTTTTAATACCAAATGTATGTGTCAGTCTATCGTCTAAAATGTCAAAATCAATGATGTCAAATGCGGCACTTAAATCCACTAAAACAAGGTAAACCACTTTGTGTCGGTCCATAGCACAGAGCAAATCATTTTTTCACTTTGAGGAGGGCTGTTTTAGTTCCATGCATAGGCTTGTAAGCAGTTTGGTGTGGATCAAGCAAGTGATTTTCAGACATGTGGGTATTAAATCTGGGCATTGCACATATTTCCAATATTTTAGAAAAAACATTGATATTTGAGACAGGTCGGTATTTTTTTAGTTCATTAGGGTCCAAGGTAGTTTTCTTGTAGAGTGGCGAAAAATAGCTTGTTTCAAGCTATTGGAAAGGTACCAGACCTGAATGACATATTGATGATAGGCAGGCAGTATATTGGTGTGATGCATTGTTTAAGTAGCCATGTTGGTATAACATCCATTGAACAACTTTTGTTTTGCATTTTACAGATAATATTTCTTACTTCATCCTCTGACACTGCAGGAAATTCTGTTATGTCTTGATTGTATTCTGGTGGATCATCCAGTATATGTGAACTTGAGTTCATGTGTGTTTTGGATTTGTCAAGGATGTTTCTTATTTTTTTCTCAAAGAAATCAGCGAATGAGTCACTAAGCTCTTTATAATTTTCACAGGCAGGAAGAACTTTTCCTCCCTTATTGGGAACTTGATGATTTGGAAAACACCTTTTGTGTCAGCATCAGCCAATTTATCTTTGAAATAAGTTCCTTTGGCTTGCTGAATAAGTTTATTTCCAATGATGTGTGGCTTTTTATAGGCTTTTCTATTTTCTTCTGTTTCATGTCTTTCCACATTCTCTCTTTCTTACTTTCTCTCACAAAGGGGGCTAATAAAGCGACCTTCAGTCACTCTCTCCCAAGCCCTTAAATTTCAGCGTGAAAAACACACGTTAGAAATACATGTATTAACCAAATGAATTCTAAACACATCACTACCTAAGTCACCGTTATTATATTTACTTAAATTGTAGCAAATCAAAGGATGCTCAACCTCGAACAACTTTATAAAAAAATTTAAAAGCAAAGAATATTTCAAAATATCTACAAAGGAAGTGAGAAGGGTTGTATTACCGATTTTAATATTTAAATAAATTCCTGCTGTCACAGAAATGCATCAATATAGGATTGAATAAAACCCACTTTAAACTGTAGCAAAATTAATTGTATATAATGTTTTAACGCTTCACACAGATATGTTGATATCATGTTGCGTCTTGTGTATTTCCCATAGACTGGCATTCAACGACAACATTTGAAGAAAATAAGGACTGTATTCTAATGGATAAAGATTATTATTTTCACCAAGTCGATTGCAGCAAGCTCGTTGAGACAGGAGTTGCTTGCATGTATCAACTCTCATCGGCATCTCTACATAAAGGTATAATTTTCTAAGGATGTTATATGAGCTGGATTGCTAACCCTTTATCGTGCAAAGTACCATCCACGGTGCTAACGTGTTGGCTTTTGTGCATATCAACACAAAATATTGACCAACGGGGTCTATCAATTACGCAACCTCTACCTTTCACAGGTATAGTCTACTCAGTAGGAACGCCAGTGGCATTACTTCCGGTATTTTTACAGGGCGTGACCCCCGATATGACGTCACAAAATTTTAAATCCAAGCGCTCAGATTTGCGAGTGCGAGTACTCTAAGAAAAATTAAAATATCGAAATGATATTAAATTTTCGGTTCAATTTATGTAACTTACCACGCATATAAGATACTAAACTTTGATTTCCAGTAGAAATTGGTAGAAATATGTGCATTTCGTGCGAGAAAATGAAAGCTAAACACGCCGAAAATACGTACCAAAAAGGGCGAAAGTCAAAGTCACGAACGACAAAAAAGAACATATTTAGGCCCATGAAAATTCGCCATCAACGAAAAATGCTACAGAGTTAGATCTTGATGTGCATTAGTTTGTCTGAAAAAAAATCGTGAATTATGGCCTGCGAAGACGGCCATTCGCATGTTGTTGTTTTCGATCTGAAAGGTGTTTGCATGCGTGACAATGACACGCAAGCATGACGCAAGTAGATACGGACCTCGTGCAGACATTTTGTTGACGCTAGAAGAAAACCGAGCTTTTATTTGTGTCTCTTGGAAACTTTCAGAGGGAAAAAATAGGTGGCTAAATTGTTATATAATTTTATTGGGAAACTGCATCGTTTACAGAAAGAAATGCACTCTAAAAGATAAGAAAAAAGTAATGATGACTGCATGAGGTTATGGCAGTTGATGGTAAATTAGTGTATCATTTGTGTAAGACTTGATGACAGAAATCAATTAAGCCTATACACCATTCAACTCTATTCATGTGCATATTGATTATTTCGTACAGATGTTACATGAAGGAATAACCTGGTGCTCAGTCTACAATGGCGTAACCTGCTTTGGAAAGAGAAAAGGCCCCACGCAAAATCCGCCTACTCCTCAAGCCCCAACCAAATGAGATCAGGAAAAATAATAAATTGATAGTAATAAGAGTATAACTTGAATATTTAATCTTTTCCGGGAGCTGGCCTGTGCACAGAGGTGTTGAAAAAGAAAGTATGCCCCTATCCGGACTCGAACCGGTAAACTCTGTATTACTTGAATAGCGCGCTTGCTAGCTGAGCTAACAAGGTGGTATGTATAGAAAGCGATAGATCAACTCTATAGGTATAGAGTTGATCTATAGTTGATCAATCTGTCAACTATCATTTTGACAACGTGTTTTCAAACTGAATTTTCTAACAAGTGCGGTCATTGCCATCGATAAATCCTATCAGAAGATGAAATATACCAATATTTTATATATATGTGCTAAAAATGAGCATTCATTTTGATAATATCGAGGGTTGACAATAGAAAGGATAACTCAAAAATACTGCTTTGAGAAATGTGATGTTTAATATTTTCCACTAAGCAAAATATTCATAATCAAAATGTTAAACATCTCATAAAGCTCATATAGTACTGTAAGCACCACGTTTTATGATAAACTTTAGATAAACAAAGAACAATTTTTATTAGAAAAGCAGAATTATAGAAATTCTTAATATTCTTTTAAGTGCTAGAGGTACGCCTTTGACGGTAACTGAAAACGTTAATCTGTGAGTAACATCTTCAATCATGCCTATGACTGACACATTATTTCAATCAGCTGTTTAAGCTGTCATCCGTTGGAATGTTTTAAAAGAAATCATCAATGTAAGTGCGGATAGGGAGCTAAAAAGCTGTTGCAATTATGGCAATTGTGCAAGTATGAAGCTCAACTCATTGTTTGGCCACCAAATAGAGTGACCATCAGAAGGTCGTAACTCAGGGAGTTAAGGCTTTCTTTTAGTAAACAAAGTGTGCACCATTGAGATGTGTGACAGTGTATTTTGCTCTTTAGGGCAAAAGAAGTAGACTTGAGTTGAGGCTTTATGGTTTTCAGAATCTGTAGTGTTAAAGATTTTGTTACAAAACCTCAAAATCACCAAAAGTGAGTTACGTCCTTCTGTTTGTCAACCCTCGATATGCACATTCGCAGTACTTGAAAAAGTAAACATTCAAAATTTGCGGGAATTCGACGGCATGATCATGACACTCAATTGCCTTATATAGACTCTGTAGAAGCCGATTGAAAATTGTATATTCAAACAAAATTCCATATTAAGAACTTATTCTGCAGTTGTGGGAATATGGTCCTCTCCTGTGTTAAAATTAATCAATTAAAATTTGCTAATGAAGAACCGCGCGCGAAAAAACATCGTTCCTCGTACCCACTCGTGCTCATGATGCTCACCAAAGTTCGAACCTACCGCCCGCCTGCGGACTCATAGCTGAGACAATCAAAAATGCTGTCGTTGATTAATTTCGACCGTGCCAGCCTACCCATAACCCTCACGAGTTTGATCATCGCAATGATAATATTTAAATGCGAAATTTGCTTGCCAACTTTAACCATATTTTACAAAAATTCTAGAGGGTGTCCAAGAAAGATTATGTCACCATTTGATGTGTAGAATATGTCTTGAGAGATGACAGTTTTGTTTTCAGGGTGGACACCCCTAGGTTTGAATGGCATTTAAATTTGCTGCATATTTAATGTGTAAGACTGATGGTGTGTAAGCAAAATTGGTCGCTGCCGTGTTGCCCAAGTTGAATTCGTTGTTTACACGTTGTAAACGTGTACTGTTAGATGGTTTTTGTGTTGTGACAGCATTAGGGAATAATTACGCGACGTATCGTAAGACGGGGGTATCACATATAATGAAATGGATTATGGGTGTAAGGCTGGCGCTTCCAAAACCAGGCCCACATGTACAATCAATTTTTCTTGCCCCTAGTCTAAAAGTGACAACTTGTCAAAATAATAACCTCCCCCAAAATAAAATTTATTCGGATGTCGGCAAGGGCAGCCTCCATGAGCTACAGTGGCGGCACCAGACTTCATTTTCTGGGGGGAAAACCGGGGGAGTGGAAGTTAATTTTTGGGGGGAAAAACTTCCAAATTTTGGCCCGAAGAAAAAAACTTCAAAATGTTGGCCAAAAATGCGCTGAGATTTTCCCAAATTTGGAGAGATCGCTGATTTTTGCCAAAAATACGTCATTTTTCTTCTGGTTCGGGGGGGGGGGGGGGGTACTGGGGGTCAAGAAACAAAATATTAGGGGGCGCACCGCTCAAATTCCCCCTGCCCCTCCCCCGCTGGTGCCCGCCACTGATGAGCTTAAAGTTTGTACACTAAATCAATAGGATGTTTTGTTGTTTTTTGACAAAACCAGAACTGTGATGATTATCCACAAAATGGTCAAAAAGGTTTTTTCCACTTTTTTTGCTTAATTGTTTTGATAAAAAGGTCCTAAATTAGAGAAGAGAAAATCTGACAATAAAGTCCTCGTTTTTTGGGTTGAAATGCTCCAAAAACAATTCCAAAAGGAAATTTTAGGGAATATGAGATAATGAAATCTCAATTCCCATGGCGCATTTCAATAACTTCCAATCACGAGTATATTGAGGCAATACCACCCACTGTTTTAGTATGATTTATGATACCCAGAACATGAATAGTCAGCTGTCGTAACATGTTGCACATCCAAGGCTAGTGGAACTCAGACCTTGGTAGATGGAGCATGCCCTGCACTCATAGTGGCTACCAGCTTATAAGTTAGTTTGTAGGACTTGTGCTATTGTTTGTAAGTCAAGCCTTTATAACCAGTACATAATATGTCAATAGTTGTTATTGTACGGGGTGTTTTCTTACAAGTGTACTATTGTGAACATAATGCAGACAACTCTAAGTTGTCCTCTTTCAATTTAGGTCAATGGGAAGCCCACCGCAGGTGGCTTTTTCTTTCTTTTCGACAGTAGATAACCTTAACGGGCAAACATACATTGTATACAATTGTTATGCGTTTCCCGAAAAACAGTGCAAAATACCACTCGTGCCTGCAAATTTCACTGTTTTGTTGCCAGTGACAAGTCGGGAATAAGAGTCACGCAGCCCCCCTAGTTCGAACCCTAAAATTGACC
>JAMKCH010035796.1:0-21990 GCA_023653785.1 Ophioderma brevispina
ATATTTCGGAAGATTTGACTCAAGTACTTGGAACTTCATAATATTTTAAAAACATTGAAGAAGTGATGCAAATCTTAAATCACCTATTCCCATCAACTTTTATTAATATCGATTAACTTCGTATAAGGAACGAATTTTGACAACAGTATTCAGAAAAGTGTAGAAGTATAGGTAGTCCTATCATTTTGTCCAGCTAATAATGGTTTCAGAGTAGGCCTACACGCTTAAAATGCATTCAAAATCACGAATCTGGACACGCCCCTTGCTTTCCCTTCTCACCGTTACACTTTTTCCTCCCTTTTTTACATGTCTTTCTCATTATACATCACAACAACTATCAATAGTTACGATAAAATTACAAAGAGGGCAAAAAACATGCTCATAGTTTTAATCAGTGCGCACTTTTGGTGCCTTTTTTTTGTCGCGTGTCACTTAAGCGTGTGCCATGCGTGACACTTGTGGCGTGGTTTCGCCCTCATAGCGTTTGTATTTTAGACTACTAAAATGCCGTTAATTTTAAAATAACAGAAAAAAATTCCGGTGACCCCTCCTTTTTTCTTCGTATCGATAATCTTGTTATGCGCAACTTTTATTAAATTTGGACAAAATTTATCGAACCGATTTTTTTTAATTGCAAAAATGTCCATGAAAAAAGAATTTTCCATAGACGTGTGTACAATATTTTGGGAAAAATAGGTGTTTTAAATAGTAATTTTTCTCAAAAACGATTAGGTGCCCCATATTTTTATTTCTGATGTTTTGACGTCCATCAATGACAGTTCATTTATACGAATCTTAACAAAATCTATCGACGGATCATCGTGACAAACCCAACACCCTTAAGTATAAATTTGGTTCAGCTTTTGCGACAAAACCAAGTTCATATCTAGTTCAGGGACATAATGCGGTTTAAACATAGATTAATTACAACGAATATTATTAGAGTATTGAGACCCACGAACGTTATTCGTTTTATTGCCTTTTGACGCCGGGGTGCCACTTGTATTCAAAGGTGGATCTGAATGGGTGAACAAGTAAACGCGTAAACAGGGTCTCTTTTTTCCAACAGGCAACGTACGCGCGTACATTGTTTAGGGTGTCAAAAACAGCAAAATATGGAAAACAGGTATGGTTTTTTTCCTAACCCTGAACTTGTGGTGTACGTGTTTAGGGGTAACCTTATAATCAGACGGATCAAAATCTAATCAAAAAATATTGTAATGTGCATAGCCAGCCATGTGGTGTGTCAAGATAGACGCGCATTCCAGTACTACAAACATTCACCTGTCAATGGATCCCTGTGCAAGCGCTAAACATGGATCGCTTGACAGCTTATGTTATGGTAGTCTGGAATGTAGCATCTGTCCACACATGTCTGGGGCTGACGTCTATTTGAATACGGTCTATACGATCTTATATAGATGGCAGCGACAGCACTCGCAACAAGTCTAATTTCTCCGGTTTTGTTGAGTTAGGGTTCAAGAGCAAAACAGACTAAGTGGGATCTAAAGGGGGTCTCCAAGACATACTAATCTGGTCTCCATAACTTTCATAGAGGTGCACTGAGATGCAAAGCATATCAGAAGAGCTGACAGGACCTGAACTGGGACCAAGTACCATTATCCTTCCAGTTCTATATCCATATATCTATCGGGTGTCCCCGGGCTGATTGGACTCACTCAAGTTAACATACGAGTTGTATTGTAAACTTCAAATCATTTCATAAAGAACGTTTGGCAGCGTTGGTATTGACCAGACTAAATAAAGAGAGCGTTGACGCCAAACTACATTAACTCCGAAATAACGGATACGTGCGAGAGCACGTGGGGTCCAGTGGAAACGGTGCAGGACTCATTATCATTAGTTTGTGAGTTCGAGCCCGCGGGGCCAACGTGTTGTGGTCCTTGGGCTAGACACTTTATCTCACTCACTTCACCCAGGTGTAAATGGGGAGCTGTTAGTGGTCGTCATTCTTTCGCCGTTATAATTGGCTGCGGAATTTTCAATATGTGAAAAATGTGATTTATCCTAGGGACAGCGGAATAAATGTAAAGCGCTTTGAGACTTGTGTAAAGCGCTATATCACCTTGCATTTATTTATTTTTTACTATTTGGGGGGGTTTATCTGGAGGCAATTACATGACATTGGAAGACAAGGTTTTTTTCAATGGATTTGTATTCCTGGGATGTTAATAATCAAATTTAATGAGGGTGTACCTCCTTAATGTGTGAGCGATCCACGAGCATAAGGAGGGGTACCTCCATTATACAGTGGTCAAAATTGAAAATTGCTGATGCTGTAAAATGAATAACAAAGTATTCGTTTACAAAATTAAAAAGGTATCAGTTTTGCACTAACCCACAACCTTATGTTACGGATAGTATATCACAAACCAGCTCGTAATATAAAAGGTCATCACCAAAGGTCAAATCTTTAATATTGCGTCGATGTCTTTAAAATGGACTCAATTGTTAATCTTTCCTTGTACTGTTTGACATATTCTAACCAATTCATGGTATAGCTTAGGTCCATGGCATTGACCTTAGTTTTTTGTAAAAAATCCCGTTGGAAGGTGACAATTTGAGAACCATTTTCTACGGAAATTGTAGTGTAATTGAAATTTGAGTAAAAAATATCGAATTCAACAAACTTAGTATAAATTAAATGCCATCACAATTACACATCAAAGAGTAAACAGTATATAGAATCAATATGTACCATGGGCATTCAGATAACCAATCATCTAGATCATCTCTGCTTGTGCTTCTGTAGTTTTGCTAAAAAAAGGAACGACAAAAGTCATTTCATTCTCTTACGGCTAAGAGCTTAGAAAATGACACTGTTTTTTGGCTTTATTTGGAAAAAACAACAAATATATTTTTTTTTTTTTAAATGGTTAATTGAATTTTCCAAATTTCCAATTGTTAGTCTAGGCCGGTGGCGAAATAATGTTCAGATTAGATAAAACACGAAACTTGGCACAAAATGATCAAACAGCACATTCACACATTTTTCAGGGGTGGAGCCAAATTACTCGCTAAAGTATAGCACCGGTTTGCTAAGCACACATTCTTAGTAACCAGTAAAAGGTGACTATGGGCCAATGATATTCAATGACTAGAATGTTTCTTTAGTATCTACACTTCAATGTCACATAAACATTATTTTTGAAGCACTTGCCAACAACACATTGCAGTTGCTGCGACGTTCATTTTCATTAGCAACATAGAAAATTGCCTGTTGACCACTATCACATGAGGCTACATGCATCGTTATTATCAAAAAAAACAATTCTCTGACTATATTCACTCTGCACTTATCAGGCTGCTAAACACATAGTTTCCCATGTTTTTGTCAGCCACGTCCCCTCTTCCTTTTGCCCTATTTGTTGCTGGCAAAGGCGATGAGTTAGTGAATAATGCTCCTATTGCTATCTATTTAATCACATATCCTCATATCCATGACATGATAATTTATGTACAGGTTTGTATAGTTTTCTATTTGGTGGTAGAAGATGTGATATGGTCAACAACCTATCTACCCCTACCTGCATACTTCACCAAATTACCTCCCCAGCATATCTAACCTATTCCTGCAGGCTTCAAACTGGAAAGCCATTCACATTCACTACCCCGGCGATTGGTCTAAATGTGTCATTTTGCCAGCTGGACACCAAAGAACATTTGACACATCCTACTGATAGTAGTTCATCCAAAGTTTTAGTCTAGTTTCTGTTCCCGTGAACGAGGAGCCGTAATTTACCTCCACACTCGCCAATCGCGCTTACCCACTCCCTTGACTTTTTGTTTATTTTTTTTTTTTACTTTTTTTTAGTTTTTTTTTTTGTTTGTTTTCTCTTTTTTGTTTAACTTTTTGTTTCTGTTTTTTTTTTGATTTGGTGGTTTTTTTTTTTGAAGTGCGGGTGGTCTTGGTAATTGTTGTTGGTGTTTTGTGTTGTCGTGTTTTTCGGGGAAACAGGGAGGAGCGCAAGAAGCAAGCGGGGACTTTAGATATTTTGTTTGTGTTTTCTATTGTTATTGCTAGCTTGTTGTGTGTTTATTATGTTGTTGTTATAGTTTTAATCTGGATAGATGGGCGTAAAGTGTTTGTTAGGAAGGGGTTATTCGGTTGTATTATGGTTATATTGGTTTCATTAAATAGTGTGACATTTGTGGTTGTTGTTTTTTCTCGTGGAATTCTTTGTGGACTTGGTGTTTTTTGGAATTTTGGATGCGGTGAGGGTTGTTTGATATTTATTTGGTTCTGTTTTTTGGGGGTGGTAAAGCTAGGGGGAGGGGCTTGTATTGTTTTGTATCTTTGTGTGGTTAAGCAGTTTTGGTTTAGTTTGTGGAATTACTGAACTATATCGGTTGGGATGATTGTGGTGGTTGGTTTTACAGTATTTTGGTTGAAGTATGTTTTTTGTATGTAAGTTGCGGTCTGCGTAGTTCACAGGTTGTAGAGAGGTTTCCCTAGTGAAATATGTATATCATGTGACTTGTGGGATTATTAGAGGGAAGGGGGAATGAGAGGGATAGGTGCATTTTGGGGTGGTTGTGGTAGTGCTTTTTTTAGTTTTATAGAAGGATGATAGAATTAGTTTTTGTTTTGGGAGGCATTAGATCTGAAGGTTAGTTGTTTTTGTTTTTTTTGCGAGGAGAGGGCTTGTCTTATGTGCTGATATTGTCAATTTTAAATTTAGTTGATGTAGTAGCCTGGTTGTTGTGTTGTCGTTTATGTGCATGATGAGTATTCTTCCTTTTGATTGTTTTGTTTGTAAGCTTGATTTGATGTTTTTCATTTTAGTTCTCGATGGTATCTTATTATTGTTATGAGGGGGTGTTGGGTGATTTGAATGGTTTTTTTTGTGTGTAGGAGGCTTATGATAGTTTGCGAGTACTTGTGTGTGGCGTTGGATCTGGTGGTGTTGAGGTCACGGTGGGGAGTGTGGGATAATAGGTGGTGGGCATTTATGATGGTGGTGTATAGGGGGTTTAATGATGGAGAGTTAGCGACGTGGTTGAGGGAAATGGGAATAACCTGTTGTTTTTTGTTTCTTGGTTTGGAGTGTAGAGGACGTACTTTTTATGGTTTGGTGAGTTGTTATAGTTTTTTGATAATAAGGAGAGGGTTATTTAGATGCTGTTAGTTTTAAACCTTTAACTTGAAATAAAATTTGTTATTTCGGTTGGAAAGTTTTTTTGTTTTATGGTGATGGCCATTAAGGGGTTGGTGGTTGTGTGATTGTGGGTTGTTTGTTTATATATGGAGTTCTGTATTGATGGTTTGTCTCTTAAAAAGGTCTAGTGTAGCAGAGGTGATAGTTAGTATTTTAAGGGGATCTGGATGGTTGAGTGAGTTGCATGAATCAGGTTTACATGTGTGGGTTCTCAAACTGATCAGAGGTGTGGTTTTGTGTGTGGTTCATATATTTGTTTTAAGTAATAGAAGAGGGTGTTTGGTGATGAATTATGCTGTCAATTTAATCTTGTAGTAGGAGGGGAAGTCATAATTCACATCTTTGTGTTAGTTTGGCGGGCGCTGTAGCATGTGTTGTTATTTTTGGTTTGGTTGCGTGCGGCGTTATTTTCGGATGGAATGAGAGTTCGGAATAGTGAGGAGGTGTTTACTTTAGTAGGGTACTCACAAGCACAGGCATACAGTGAGGGTTGTTGTATGTGCTTGATCAAGTTGTGTTCTTTTTTTATGATTTGTTTGCAGTATTTTTTCCCGATTCAGCACATCATCCATTCTCACCCACCTTTCTACTCTCCTCCTCCCTTGTCTTCCATGTCTTTTTTGTCGTCCCCTCCTAACTCCCACCCGAACTAAGGCTCTGCTTGAACATGCCAATCGGCCCTGCCTCAACACTGCCCATCCACCGTATACTATTCGCCTTCGCAACCGTTCCACCGCTTCTTCCAACCCAACATCTGCATCAAGTCTTCTTCCTAAATCCACACATCGCTCTCGCATCCCAAATCCCCAGGGTCTCACCCCCTACCGCACGCCGATCTCACAACTCTTTAAAAACATCCTTTCATTTTCAAAGGAACTCTTTTCCCGTGTTTGCAAACTCCCACATATCCTTAGACTTCACCCACCCAACCTTGCTCGAGCTGTCATGGCCGCCTCGCATTCACCATTTGCATTTTACTCTATCCACAGGTACAGAACTCCTTTGCCGATCCACCTCAATCACACCTTTCCACCTGTCCACAACCTCCAGCTCTGTTCTCACATGTCGCGTGCACACAAAATATCTAGCCAAACTCGGACGTCACCCTCTTCATCTTTTGCATCTCCCATGAATCATTTCCCACATCACAGCTGAATTTGCTTTTACCCTCTTCTTGCAATCAATGCATAGGCGTCCCAGGAATTTTTATTGAGGGGGTCTTGACTAAGATTTTCGTACCATGATGCGAAGCGATCGGAGCGAGCTGAGCGACTACGGGTGGGGTCCAGGGCCCCGCCTTAGTCCCCTGGTGGGGTCCGGGGGGTCCATAGGGGGTCTCCAGAGGTTTTATGGTTTTCAAGACCTGCAAATGCCTTTCCTTGCGTACTTCTTCCGCATTTGCATGAAAAAAATCAAATAATGTACCATTTTCCTCTTCTTTTCTTCTTCTTTTCTCCTTCTCTTTTCCTATTTTTTCTTTCTCCCTTCCTCTTTTCCGCTCCGTCCTCTTTTTATCTTGAAACTTTGAAGGGGGATTTTAGCCCCAAAGCCCCCCCCCCCCGGGTACTCCCGTGAAATGAGTCTACCTTAATCACTGACACGTCCCCTTCCCCCACTCACCCTCTTATTGTCTTCCCAAGATACCTTCAGACCCATTACTCTCAAGCCTTCTTTTCATTTCCCAGTTCCTGCCAATTAGTCACACTCATCTAGTAAATAACACGGTCTGATCTCAATATAGCTCAAGGGGAAATTCCATAGTAAAACAACAGTACTTTTTTTCATGTGAGACTCTTGTCCTCAAAGTAAATTAATTAATACATAATAATTTTCAATCACAAATGGCGGCTATATATACAGGTGAAAGTATATTTTCGTGATGCGCAAATCCATCTAACGAAACAACAACTTCTAAGTCGGATTTTAGACAAGAACATTATCAGAAGCACTACCTCCATACCAATGCTGTGTCTTTTTTTTTTTGTTCCCAACTGAAAACCAAAGAGAAACTCCTTGAAGTCGTGCCATATTTCAAAGTACATGTCGATTTCCGCGTGCAGAAATTTGCACATGAACTCGAGGATCAGGAGCTTTCTAGCGAATTAAGTGCAAAAGAATTATTGCCATGAAGCAAAATAGCACCAAGATCCCCATCAACCTGGTACACCAGCCACGTGAATGGTCCACGGAAAAAAGCGATGAACCTTAAGTAACAAACTCAAAGACGATTGCATTACTGAGCTGATATCATGCATTGAGGAGAGCAGACGAGATGGAAGACATAAAGGTGTTAAGGCTTGCTGATCTTACCAATCTGTATGCAGAGCGGCTGGATTAGATTGGAGTTGTTACTTCAAGAGTAATAGTACGCACATCAAAGACTGGATCCTCATGCATCTCCCAGGAATAAGAGCTTCAAGAAAAGAGGGATGTGTTCATGGCACATGAGGATGACATATGCACGTGTAATCTGCGTACCGGATATGAACTGATCGAGATGAGGGCAAGAGTCTGATGATCCCAATGCTGATAAGATCCGACCATGATTTTTTACCAGAGTGATGTCCTTCTCAGTTTTGACTGCTTACCAGAGCAGTCAAGATGGAACATTGCCGCTGATGCCGCAGTCGCTTTTGTCACTTTTAAAAGTTGCATGATCAGGGGGTCAAATATTAAAGTAGCAATCAGCAACACATCCTTAGCAACCAGTGGCTCAGCTACTGGGTTCACTCATTAAAATGCGCAGACTACGGAAAGTACCCCAAGTTTATCATACCAAAGACCGTGAAATGCCTGCCAGTCTACTCTCTTACTCATGTGAAGTTAAGTTGGTTTGATATTCTTTTGCTCTTGTGTGTCAACCTCGGCTGAGCGTACGATGGAATATATTAAATTACATTTATTATGAAAAAGTATGCAAAAGAAAATATTATTACACGATTGCGACAGTTTGTCCTCCCAGAAAGTTCCATTTAAACCGTGTTAGCTGGCAAGACAATATTGACCACCATCCAAGCTCAGCTACATCCACTTGTTCCTTTCAATGTACAGGTTTGTCCTTGTTCCAGAATTTTACAACTGAGGAGGGTAACTGAGTGATGATACCGACCGTGCTTTCACCCATTCTATGCACCTTTGAAAGGACAAAGAAAAAGAAACTTTCCGATCACTTACAATAAATAACGCCCTACAGTCTGCCATCAAACCACGCTATTCTGATAACAGAAACAAAACAACAAACACAACTTCTACCATCCACCAATGCCACATGCTATACAAGTCCAATCTTTATTTTATTTTGTTATGTAAATCTTTTAGTTGATGTTTGACATCTTTGTCATATGATTGAAGATATTTCATTAATAGTATTATATTAACTTGCATGTTTGCTGTGTGTATTTAAGGAAATACCCTATTTTGGTGGCCATTTTGGACGCCATCCTTTGAATTTTGAATGTATGTGAATGACCACGAAATGGCACATATGCATTACTTTTGAAATGGATTGTCATACTGTTTATATTTCGCCATCTTGAATGGGCCATTTTGTATTATTTTGGGTACATCCAGATCGGTTTGGTGTCATCTATAGAATTACACAATTGATTTGGTTTAGTTCTGGGTAGTAACAAAGGATGTGGTGGTACCCAGGTAGGTGGCAGCTCCTTAAAATACTTGTTGCTAGGGTAATTGTTACCTAGCACCCGTGGCTAAGAAATGATTTATATTTTGCGGGGGGCTCCACCCCTGAAATGATCAGTATGGGGCTGAAGAATAATTGTGCCAAGTCATATGCTTTTATCATTTCTGAGCAATAGTTGCTGTATTTTTGCACCCCTGGGCTAACTATATACGCTATACTAAAATTTCCCGGAAAAATGTAAATTTTACCGGAATCCTAACAGAAAGTCTGGCGACAAAATCCCGTAAACTACAGCTTTTACATTTTCTATTCCCATTCCACTGGGTCGGTTCAAATCTCATGTATTGTACAATGTAAAACCGTTCGTCGCTCGTTATCATAATACTTTTGTTGGAATGGTTATATTCTTGATAAACTACGCCGGGAAGGGATATTTTCCCACTGGTTCTATTTTTTTTCATGGTTTGACAGAATTCTTCTTCTGTTGAAAATTAGCAGATATAAATTGATTTTCAACGTCATGTCAACAAGTTGATCTAACATGTAGATTTTCACACGAGATGTGGTATGAATAACCTTGGTAATTCCCAAGATGTGCCATAAAAACATGTTGTTTTGAGTACGCTGTCGTATATTAAATCTATCTGCGATTGTATTCCTGCATTATCAAGGCTTGCATCGTGGTTGCAGGGAAATGCTGATTTATCGCTGTGCTGCAAACGCGAAATTAGGCCGGAAAATATCTTTTTCTAAATCTGAGTCTTCCGGACCCTATAAATGTCCTTGCTGAAGCAACTTGTCATCCCCCACGCTTTTTCAAGACTTTTTCCACACATCTTCTTAATCTTGGGCCTATCTATTTGAAATGCGACCTGATCGCATTCATGTGAAGTTCTTCTTTTTTTTTTATTCAAGATGAATTTTTTTGCAAAACTTGTTTACTATTATATTTCTTTGTATCTAAACCAAGCAACACATTTAGATTATCTCTATCGACACTCCGATGTGGGGTTCATTCCGAAATATATTTTTAGCTACCTTTTACTTGATCTTGAATCCTGCTATATATGAAGGAAAACGTTATGTTAAAAAATAATCTTTGTTCTAACATTTAAAATGCAGCTTTTTTCTTAACTATAAAAAATAACCATATCTTTATGTAAAGAGGTCTCTTCTGCGATTTTGTTTAATATACAACCAAATAATTGCATGTTTCAGTAACCCGTGTGTTTCAATATAACTGAACACATAGTAGCAAACTTACACAATATAATATCGATATAATAGATTAATACCTTTACAATATTGTATCAATATATAAAAAATAATAGCAAGTTAAAACTTGCAAGATTCCCCTGACAGTGAGCAACATGCATTGACTCCATTAATATGCAGAGGTAGGATGACAAAATGGCATGGATTTTTACTTGCATGCACCCACTACCCATTTACCAAGTGTTTGTCAAAATTGGACCTTGGAGCTAGTACAAAGTTTCACCTTTTTAGTAGTGAGCCAATCAGTGACATAAGATGCAGGAGAGCTCATATCATGCACAAATACCGATGACAGACAGCTGCATGGATATACCTGCATCCACCAGTGCCCACCTACCAGTTTCCAAATTCGATATTGGAATCTGAAGAGTTCACATATTTAGTTATTTTGAAAAGCATTTACCACTGGGATACTAAGGTCCTATGGTGCAAGTGCCATCTCGATTCGGTCAGGGCCTGGCGGTACAGGCGGAAACAGACGACAGACGCCGCCGACAGATGTTGCTATGACAAAATCACCCTTCTGTTAAAGCGCCACGGGGATGATAACAAGCTAATAATTCCCTCCCCGTTCATGTCGGTTGATGAGGTAAAATTGCTGCTATTGCCATAACAAGCTCAAAACTGGTAAGCTCAAAAGCTATCCAAAATGTTGTAAAGTAAACAAGCTTTAAAGCTATCGAAATGGCAACGTAAACGCTTCTCCGCGTCTTTCTTGATAATATTATCCCCGAGTATTTGTTAAATACCCACATAATTTGCACATTAAGCAATAACAGCAACATTTTTTTATTGGAAGACGCCCCAATACCCCACCCCCCAAAAAATGAGATTTTACACGGTTGCATTGGTTTACTGGCTAGTAAACTATAGTTAAGCCCAAACATGTCTACGGGTTGACACGAGGAATTTGTAATTAGAATAATTCATATCGAAGATCTCCGATCATAATAATTCAACGGCTGCGGAAAAGCCTTCCAAATGAAATATCCTGGCAATAGTTGTTTATTGGTCAGTAAAGTCTAGTAAGAGGTCAATTTTCTTGGGTGGGCACTATTTTCATCATAGACGGCCATAACTTTATCATCTGGTGATCCCAATCCTTATAAAATCGCTTATTTTTGATAAATTTCCGAATTTGTGAGCACTCGTTCGCTATGTATACTTTCCACGACAAATACCAACATACTGCTCAAAATAATCAAATTTTGAAAATTGGGGCGCTCTTCCAAAAAATGTTGTGTTATTGCTTAATGTTACTAGCATATACGGCGGTCCACTGTGGGTAGTCTGTGTCCACAGACTGCTGAAAAATGCTTTCTAAATTAGTCACTGAACTACTGCGCGAGAGAATTAAGGTTATCCAGTCCTTCATATAGAGCGATGCAGCAATGAAACTAATATCTCCCGTAAACGAAGGGGTTTTATGGCGATTTTCTGCCTCGAGGGTCCGTTACTATGTTGGTTTTGGATTGTATCGTAAGGGTCTGACCTATAGAACCGTAACGAGAAATTGAACGTTTTTGTCGGGTACTTCGTGGCTCCGCAAACACGGAAAGTGAACACGCAATCGCAACGGACCGCATCCCTTTCCCCACAATGCCTTTCTGTATTATTCCAGATCTTGAGAATTTTTCAAACACGACGCCATTTTTTTTTTATCTTTTAGAAACAGGATACTTTTACCGGACCGCCGTAAACTACATAAAACTGCCATAGAACAACAACCGATCACACAATCCTCTTGTTAGGAACTAATAATAGACACCTACCGAGTGATCCATTATATCTCTTTTTTGGAAATCTGCGTCTCACTATGACGATGACTAAAAATAACTATAACTGAAAGCAATACCAAATTATACCACAATAGGTACAAAACTGCTGAAGATATACAACATAGTTTGCAAAGGAGACGATGCCGTGTCCCGTAGCCGTTGTCGTAACAGCTCAGAGAAAGATAATGGTCGATTTCATTATTTTTCCCTTTTAATATTCGCTTAAATTGTTTTCTTCTCTAAATATAAGGTTAACAAGCTAAAAAAATAACAGCGTTTCCCATGAAATTGCATATGAGTACCTGTACCGTCATCGCCATTTTGGAAATTAGAACTTAATATACGTCGTGTGCATTACTCTATCCATTGCGACGCGTCTCGTCTGTTCTACGGATCAAACACCCGTTTCCTCGTTTTTTGCTTCTTTTGACATAAATGAAAGTCATAATCCCAGCTGACCCTCAATTTCGGATTATAACAGACTACAACCTTCCCTGCAGCTTCAATGATAATGACAACTTCAACGAATATGGATCAGGCATTGAAGGAGAAAAGGTTTGACATTTCATCATGGCGTTGCAAATCGCAAAAATTCGTGGTTCGGCCTTTTGGAGTAAGTTGGAAAATACTGGTTGTATCTAAAAGAGTTGGAGAATCCCTGTTAGGGGACACATCTCGCGCTCCAATTGGATGTTGGTTGTACTTGATCGCCAATTAACCAGTATATATCAGCTTCAGGTCGGGTAACCCTTCACGATGCAGGTAAATTCATGTTGAAGTTTCCGACTTTAGAATACTATAGCTCCTGCACTAATCCCCTGGGTTTCTTTCATCATAAAAGAAGATCGAAGAATGGCCGGGGCCTCTTCTGGCAACAGATACCTGAAAATCATTTAACAACAAAGACCATACGCCGCTACCTTACTTCTTGCGATGATTGTCATATTTACGAAACATTTAAAAGCATTATGGATAATACGTTTGAGTCAAAAAGAATAGGACCGGGGGTTGATTGTTTTTTAGAAAAAACAAAAATGAGCTTGATGAAGAATCGGTTTTACATTTCGAAACAGCATGTTCTTCTGCTCATTAGAAAAAAAAAGAATCACCGAAATTCCTCAGCATTCCTAACCATTTTTATGCCTGTTCTGCCAAAGACCCATTATCCCTGTCCACGGATGCTGAATGCTGTAAATACTGGGTCATGAAAATAAATGACGATTTACACCGCAAGTTCAAAAACAGATTTAGCATGCGCATAAAATCAATAATGATACAATAACAATCTTAAAGTAGTTTAAAACTAACTTGGCATCGTGGTGGAAGTGCATCATGTATCAATGGCCAAGTGTACAACGAATAACTTAAGGTGGGACCTGGCATCCTTTCCCCCATGCTTCATATTTTCGGGCTCCTTATGGTTCATATTCATGAAATTTCCTGACATTGCTATAATAACCTGTTTGTAAGGTGCACGGTTTGCTTGCGGAACTGCAAGGCAAAACGGTCTCTGAACCTCGACGGAGAATGGGTCCAGGCAATAAGTTTGAACAACAACACATTTCAATGACCCAGTCATTTCTCAGGTACCCACACATATTCGTAAAGCATTCAGCATTCCGTTGACAGCTGGATACATGTGGTTCTTTCGGCAGAACAGGCATAACAATGGTTAGGATGATGAATTTTGGTGTTCTTTTTTCTATGGCGGAAGAACATGCTTGTTTCGAATATGTCAAACATTTTTTAGCAGCCCAATTAGTTTTTTTTTAAAATAACAATAATAACTCTAAAATAATTAAATTTTTTAATAGCAATTTTTAATAAATTATTACATATTTGCTTGTGTCAGTTAGTATTTACGATGAGGATATTTTACAAAATTAATTATTTAAAAGTCAGACGAGGTCAACATTCACCAATTGAAAGCAAAAATCGCAAGGACAATCGCTCTTTGTTTCCTGCGCAGGGACAGGTTTTGGCCATGGCCTTAATCATGTTGGTACCATGGTTATCAATCTTAGAATGCATTTTAAACCTCTCGTAAATGTACCTAGTATCGGTTTAACGTTTATTTAAATTTAATTTACGTTTAAATTTATAATTACCCCTCGTTTACCCCTCCTCCCCCCCATCAGTTTTTCCCCGCTGCTAAACGCCCGTTTTTTGTGCCACATTATTAATGTAATGGTCAATTGACATGTTCCGCTCCTTTCAATCCACAACAAACAGCCCCCGGTGTATAGGGAGATCAGGGTGATCCCAAAGTGATGGATGTGGGATTGTAACCACCCCCCCCCCCGTCGGGAAGATAAGTACACATGCCTAACACAACACATGAACATCACATGCGCTTGCATATGTCCTCCTATTTCCATTGATACCAAAATGATTACCAACATGCCTATCATTACGTCACAATGACGTCATAACGGGTTCGCATGTCCAGCAAACTGCCAGTCCATAAACACACACAGTGAAAAAATCAATTTTTCGCCAAAAGTTAGGAAAATCAATTTTCAGCGGTTTTTGACTCTACTTGAGGGAAAGACTAGTTTTATTGTTCCACCCTATATTCAGTATTTTGTTCGTACTTTCCTCAACATATGACCGTCATAATGGGATGTTATTACTTATTTTGGAACAATGGGAAGGAAGAAACATTAAGCTAGCCTTCGGTACCAAATTTACAGGAATCGGTTGTTCAGTAACGAAAATCACAGGTGGTGTTACCATACCCTCCCCCCCCCTTCGGGGAGTTTTTGTTACAAAAATGGCTCAGGTAACGAGGGTTAAGGCTGCTCTGCCATACACCTCAGTACACGTGGAGAATGTCATATTGAGGCCGCGAACGAATTTCAGATTGTCCCAGCTGTTATACTTAAACTGGATTCAATGTTTTTACGATGAAAGCTTTTCCAAATCACTTCAACGATAAAATACTGACAGTATTATACAAGCCCACATGTGATGTCTCTTGTACGATTCATCGTGATTTGTCCATTGTCTTGAACAATCGTCAATGAACCATGTGTAGTTGGCTCAGATGTCGCACCATCAACCGAGCAAGCAATCTTTGTCGGAATCCAGATGAAACACAAATGGCTACCATTAATATATTTCTGAGGTATCTCGTATCAAAAATTTGAAGAGAGCCACCAAGAGGGACCGCAGATGTAATGGAATGATTTTAGTTGATTTATATTTAGTTGTTTTTTTTTTAATTATTTTTGACGGCCTGCTAAAGACCGCACACGATATACGTATAAATTTCACTGGGCGCACATTTCCGTGGTTTATGGAAAGCCGGAAATATATGAATCTAAAGACGAATTAATAACATCTGTACTGAAAGTCGCTATTTAATGCGCGAATGTATTTAGATATAACTACACTCAGGCTTCCCACTGGCATATGAATTTACGAGTGAAACATGTCACGCGCGGATCACGACTGCTGATAATATTCTCCATCAACATTGGTTGGGGACGGGTGAACGGTTTTTCGAATGTGATTGGTCCGACAATCCAAGATTGGTAGTTTCCAAAATTTAATAACAATAATAACAAGCTTCTAGATGCAATTAGAAATGAAAATTATTTTAAAGACGTCATTTTGCGTGTAATGTTGGCGGAGGACGCGGAAGGTTAAGCTTCTGTAAGGTTAGATTTACACACCTCAACGCCGGCATATGACGACACTGTGCCGTGTAAGAGAACGGGAGTTCCTCATAAAAACGCATGCCTTATTAGAGGCTACTGGTACGTTTTTACGTGCTGAACATCTGATAATGCACACAGTGGGGGACACGAATAGACTGATTGATAGCGGACCCCCTCTATTTTCGTGATATTGGCCGTATCCCATAACACATATACAGACAATAGCTTATGGTAGACCAGACATGCCACCCACTTGCTCATAACATTTAACGTGCAGAGCATAATCACCTGAACTAGGAAACATACCTTCAAGACATAAGTGAACATAAGCACGTGGGTGCTATCACGCAAATTCGTGTGGGATTCGAACCCGGGGCCCTTTGGGCCCCCAGCCCCATGAATCCGGGATAGCACGCGACTGCGGGTATCGCTGGCCCTGGCCCGCCCATCGATTTCGTGCCCATATGGAGTCTTGGTTTGATGACGTCATCGCTACTTTCCCCCGCCCTGACGTTCTGCATTTTTCTCAATTACCACAGGTGAGTTTTGGGTGAGCTTTAGTTGTGGCTAGGGTTAATGAAAACAAACTTACACCAATTGAATCAGTTTCCTTTCTGCGTTCTCCTTATTACCTAAATTGATCTATGTGATACACTCTCTGTAGCCACACTGAAGGTTATATAATGTCCCAAAATTTGAAGGTAATGAATACTTTTCGGTATGGGCGTCACGAATGCAGTTGGCATCTCTTCACGAGAGCATCGCTTTCTTGGTGTATGGTACCGTCCCCATAGCTTCGTTTATTGCCATCTGATTTAGGACTAGGAAATCGGCCTCGCGCATCAGTACTGTGCAGTTTAAAATGGTGCTCGTGATTTTCAATTAGGAATAAAACCATCTGACATAAATACCTTCCTGACGACCATCCGCGCATCAAAATCTATGGTAGGAGGTCCAGTACCAACTGAAATTACAATTATATACCTTTGCAATTTATTTGGTAAATGTTTCTGATACACTTGAAACTCTCTTAAACCTTTGATGTCAACCCGGGAACGATTGAAGATATCATACACCTAAATGCAAAAGGGACAGTTTCAGGACCCATAAAGCTATTTTAGTCCCAAAGGTACAGTGATGACCTATCAATTTCATCGATGAGTTGACCACCCGTCCGAAATGATACTGCTGAATCAAACTGAATTTTTGCGCTCAGGCCTGGGAAACAAACCAATTGGAGGAAACAAATGCGTAGTAAAGGTCAAAATATTTGTATATGGGCCTTGCAAATTCTGTTCTAACATAATTCTTTATGTAACCTTTCAAAGTTTTATCCAAAGTTTTAAAAACGACGTAAGATCGGGTTTGTCCCTAGCTTTGGCGATAGCCTAAGTACTCCAAGTTTAAAAGCCCCAAAACTTGCAACGGAGCTTACATATCGTGGCTGGAATGCAAGACGAGCGTATAATGTCTTTTTGTCGAAATTGACGAATTGATTGAAATTAGTGAAATTTTGAAAGACTAGGCATTCGTGCATAATTTTAATACGATGTGTGAAGAATGTGGGAAACAAACTTGCAGTCTTGATGGTAGAAAGAATAATGCATATTGCAAAGTCATCAATACTCTGCTTAATATTTCAGTTGATGGTTTTAACCATTTAAAACGGTGTTTTGTTTATAATTTTGGTGTGAAGGGAATAGGAGGGCTTAAAATTTCAGGACGGACAATAAGAAAAATACGTTTCCTTTCGTCTGATATCAAGATCGATACTACTTCCGGATAAACCAGGGGTCCCAAAGACGATCGGGACACGCACCTTAACTTTCGACGGTAAGTTGAAGTTCGACTAAGTTTAGGTCATAGATGCAGATAATGAACCCCGTTTTACCAGGTCAAATGCCATACTGAGGTTCAAATGCCATCTGAGAAATTTAGCGCAATTCCCACTTGCCAAAAATACATGTACCAATAAAACAACCCCCAACCCTAAATGCAACACTATTTAATTTAGCACTAATATCTATGCCACCCAAATCCTAAACAGTGGGACAACATGGGAATTACGATTAACATCTTTGTGTTATGGTTTTACTTGTACCTCTACCATATGTACTCTTCATAAGATGGGGTTTGAGAGTATGGTTGGGTTCTATCAACATGTCAAAGCAGATGGCTATATGAACATTGATAACAGTCTTCTGAATGTTACTTCTAATGTAAATATGCGAACCCCAAAAATCTTCTACCTTGAAGGTTTACAATATAATTGTATTGAAAAGTCCTTCTTCAACTACAAGGGTTTTGATGGATCATTTGTCGCTGAGCATGTAACTGTTTGTAGCATCATCCTATATTATGGTCTGGCTAATTGTATTCTGAACATCAACCAAGGTCATGGCTATGGGTTTTGCAATAGAGATTCGTTTATAACAGTCGGGTTGCGTTGCTAGAAGAATAGTTGCTTGTCAGTAAAATTCCCAGTCTATTGTAACCGGGATTTGAATTCGGATGCGCAGCATATGAAGTCCGTCAACCCTGCCTGGACGTACACTGTGTCTCCATCGTGTTGTATTGGTCTCAGTACAAAAAGCCCGTTACATATATGTTGCAAGCCGGTTGTGGTGTGGAAGGGTAAATACAATTGGAATTACACAACCAATTAATTACTGCAGTGATTGAAAGTAAAATCAGTATATTGATGATACAAAAATTAATGAACAGACCAAATACAGCTTCGTGCTATATCAATGGTGAGCAGACATAGAACCTTGTGCATGATTCTAATTGTTATCATACGGTCAAGAGCAAATTGAGGAAGGGAAAATGTTAACAAATTAGATGGTACATGCTCTAAATTTGTTATTTTAAAGGGTGACTCAGAGATTTCGAAATAAATTTTCGGTTTGTACCATGTTTGTAGTAATTTAAAATAGTCATCCAGAACCGGTAAATAGTCAGTCAGAATGCTTAACTCCAAAGTAGTTACAGACGAATCGGATATTGCCGTTTTCATTGCAGTCACATTTATGCATCAGTATAGCAGTTGCCAAAGGATAGGCATAACAAAAATCAGGATCCGGAGTTCTATATCAAATTTTGTGATTATTCTCTTTGAAGGAATTCGATTTGCAGCTGAGTTATTCACACAATGATTAGTAGTATGGACAAGGATTATGTGTATGCAAAAACATGAATTGAGTGGCCCTAATCGGGAAATCCCTGAGTCAGCCGTGAATGAGCATTTTGGTCCTAAAAAAAAAGCCTTGGTGAACATCCCGATCCGATAACAAAAATGATACCATAGGAGCTTTAGCTTCTTCTTCCCATTTGATATCACAAAAAGACCATCTTAAATATACAACCCAAAAGGAAACAGAAAAACACTAATCATTATTCAATTTTATCGTGAATGTTACAATTTAGAATCTACTCTTATCGAGTCCATGACAATTTTGATATTGCCTTCTTTCTATTAGTCATGGATAGCAGGACCATCACCTTTACTGAACTGGGATTAGGTGAGTTTCCTCTCCCACGGGATAATATATATCTATTCTTTTTTAAACAAAGAGGAGTGGAAAAATCAGCTGCCTGCCAATCTAATTATTTTATGATGAGACTATTTAGGGCCCGTGTGCAAATAAACATGACTACAAGTATACCACAGGGGTAAGAAAATCCTGCCACTTGCAATGTCAATACATAGATTTGCCCCACGACAGTAACCTTTACCATGTCTGCAAACATCCTGTTTATTCCAGATACACCTTAAATGCCATCCATACGTAATTAGTGTGCACCAAAACAAAATGAAAAAGCAGGGCCCACAATAGGGAATGAAGTCTAATCAATGTTACGAAATCTTTTTTTATAGTTGTGGACTATTGTTATATAGCATCCGTTTTGTGATTAAATTATGAATTTGATAAGAAAAAAGGTTTCTTATGGAAAAAGCACTTTGATTATTATGGAAATCCCTTGTGCGATATTGAATAGACCAGGATTATTTTACTTCGCCGATCCAACTCACATCCGTCTGTCAGGTTTGGGCTGCGACAATTGTATAGAATAGGGTGAATCCACTTCAGGTGTAATCGGTAGTATAATGTTAAGCCGATCACAATAGGTTTTGACTCCGCGTCCAAGTAAAATTTAGGACGAGCACAAAAAAGTATGTTTTGTCGTACATTTGCAAACTTTTCATGAAATAACCCATGATGGCATAGACCTATAGTATATCGTATATTATTATGAGTTAAAAATTCACTCACTCATCATCATCATCTGATTCCGATTCACTGTCACTGTCCCCGTCATCTTGATTAGGATTTGATTATGTCGATATCAACAATATTCTCCATGCTCCAGTAGGAGTCTCTATCCCAATAACATATTTTATTGCATTTTTCCAATCTATTTCGGTGACTTTTTGTAGAGCTTCCTCGACATTTTTGAACAGATTTTGTTTTAAAGTCCTTGTTGTGTGTACAAATAAGCTTTTATTTGTTACCAAATGAGTTAGTATTGGGTTAGATCCGGGTGATAAGAGGAAGACAACTATTTTCATTGGCATATGCTTTGGCCAGATCATCTATTCTGTACTTGTTGTAGTTGGCTAAGTATTTGATGATTTGTTAAGATTCTTTTTCTTTGCATTTGTCGAAAATTTGACATTTTTTGGGAAAGCCAACTCTACATATCTGCCTTCGTACTGGTCAATTTGGTATTTTTGGTATTCATTAAATCGCCTACAGATGCTTGTACATACTCTGTACATGCCTACCTAAATTTATTTGGTTTACATTGAACATTCAAATGCACCTGCATAACTCAGGAAGTATTGATGGCCTGCCCTCTTTAATCCCACACTGGCCTGACAGTGATCATTATGCTACTCTCATTTATACCTTAAGACATTTTCAAAATCAATGATTTGTTGTGAAGCTTTTAATTATTGCCCCTCATACATCGAGCTTATACCTCCACGCAATGGTATGGGGGGGGGGCATATGAGGTTGGATCGACTAAATATAGATTGTGCAAGAGAAGAGTGGATTTTCCCCCTAGCTATTTAGATATGCACTGTTGTTGACACTAGAGATGCGAATCGGAATTCCCCAAGATTTAAAAATTTAGAAACTGAGTCAACTTGTTTATTCTTTGAGAATCAAACGTTGCATAATTCGGGGTTCCCCATGATCTTATAAATGTGAAGTGATGAATGCAGCATGATGTAATGTATGTAATTCCATTGGTCAGCTAGTGTGCTAGGTTATGTTTATTCATGATTCTGTGTGAGTTTTATTTTTTTTTTTTTGTTTTCTGTCTATTTAAGACTGGGGAACTTTGTGGAATCATTGTATAAATTAGATTGACCCTCAGCCAAGTCGCAAAGTAGATAAACTATAGCTACTTTGCATCGCAATATTGCAGAGCTGTACGTACATAGTTCCAGAATCTTATTATTTTCAATTCCACGGACGCTGTGCTAAATATTTTCTACTGGCCTTCTTTGAAGCCACAAGTGGTGGGAATCAAAATAGGATTCCAATTGGTGGATAGATTGAAATCGTGGTGATTACTTGGACTGATATACGTGGAATGTTAGTGTCTTCGAGGGACTGATTACCTTGTAGTCTTGAACTGCTGGACAAAATTACCTTCAAGACTCAAGAAGATTCAATTGTTACCCGTGGGATCTTTTGCATGCTGTCATTTTGGAGTCTTCGCTGTGAGGTAACATATCGTCGTGGTCCACGACATACTTTCGAATCTGATTTGTTTGGTCAAATTGAGTTACATAGTTTTGTATTCTTGGTTGCATTTTATGTACTCATTAACTATACCCAAAATAAAAGTTGAACTTACATCTCCTAACCAAAATAGCCGGAGTCGAATAACACCCATTTGTTATAAACGGGTTTCACAACAATCGAATTCGTCGATAGTTTGCGTGTCCAATAATTCAAAGCACACAGATAAATTGCGAACTAATACTATTCGCTGGGACAAAGATCGCAACTTCAGTGATCAAAATCGCATAATAGGTCTGTCCCGATTTAAGACAATTTGTGAAATTTACCTCATGAGGGATTGATCATGTTTTCACATTTGAATTGGGATTGTTTTATTTATGTTACTTGTACTAATTGAACCTACGGTCTGTGCGTTGTAATAAAGAATTATCCAAGTTGTTTGTAGTTTTAACATTTGTAAAAATAAACCAAATTTATCACGTGTTAGGGGGACATAGTGACGTTAACCCTCGTGTTACCAAGGAGAGGATTTACACCCTAAGTAAACTTCCTCCTCCGGTGCGCAAAAACGTTAAAAACATTTCTTTAAGTCTTCCTATAATATTTCACTCCTTCGCTCATTTTTGGTGAAACAAATGTTAAGGATAGCACCGTCAACGGGGTTAGCGTCGGAGTCGATTGGTGGGGAGTGGT
>JAMKCH010035797.1:0-37999 GCA_023653785.1 Ophioderma brevispina
TTTGAAATCTACTATAGTTTATGCTTGAGGGAGAAATGACTAACACGAGACTCTCACATGTCTCAGTGAAGACTTTGGGATCATGTGATGCAACACAAAAGCAACTTACTGGTTTTACATCTCTTGAAGAATCCTACATCATGTATGCTTTTCGTATTGCTGCTAATATTGTTTCCTAATCGTAATGTTTGTGCTAAGTGAGAAGAGTTCGAGCTGGCGACGGCGTAATTCTGCTAATTTTGTGACTGAAGAGACCTTACACATATTGAACTGGTCGTTGCGTCCGCTCCTATTGAATTGCACACATGGTCCTTCCTTAAGAACAAAAAGCAGATGATGAATTTAGATTCACATTTATGCGAATGCACTTTCATAATGTCATTCAAGACACTATCATGATTTATCCGCAAGAGTCAAAATATTGAAAATTTGCAGGAATAGCTTCAAAAGTGAAAAAAGAATAAGCCTGTAGAATTCCTCATGTTCCTTTTCCACTGAAGAATTGACCGAAAAACGAAGAAACGGCAGTTTTCAAAGATACGAATCTTCCATGCATTGCATGTAGTAGGAAGGTCCGTACGGACACTAATTACTAAAAACCTCCGAGTTTGTCCTTTTTAGGTGGCTTGGTGGGCGGAGCATTGCAGGTACGGTAGGATACCATACTTTTACAGACACCAAACATCTTATTTTTGATTTTTTGATTTTCTGATTTAGCAAATCACTGAAGTGCCTGTAATTAAAAACACCTTCATTTCAAATTTAATCACTTGCAAATGAACAGTACAGCACAAGTAGACAAATAAATGAAAAAAACCAATCTTTCAATGTGGAATTAAAGAATGAAACACAAAATTATTTGCCTGAATCTATATTTTATTACTCCCAAATGTAAGAATTTTACTAGGGATTGGCGGTGTGTTCAATTCATCATTGCACACAAGTTTCAATTCTATTTATGTGGCCAGGATTTCAGAAGAAAAAGATAATCACTTTTATTACCTACCAATAAACTGCACATCAATTGAAAGAAACACCTTATTATTTCAAATTGCCTCAGTAATAAATGATTAATCACCTCACAATAAAGCAGGGATCGTTTTATGACCAGCCAATATTATTTTTTATGAAGCGCATTTTTCACTAGCAAATTCCTCACGTGACATTTCTACCCTATCATGGTCATGGGTTGGCAATTTCCTTCTGAAATCAGTCAGCCTTATGATAGTGATTCAATTTTAAGTTTAAGTAGATTCGTTGGTTCAAGGGTGCCCAGGTTTAAGGCCTATTTATATAGTTACACCTGAACAATGACAAATATCGTAGATCAAACTTCAAAGCATGATGCTAACTAAAAAATAAAGTTACTACAATAACTGCACAAGAAAGACAAAACTACACCCAATTAGATGAGAGAAAGAGAGACAAACTAAAGAAATCAAAACAATGCATGAGGAATTGTATGTTTTGGAATTGAAAACATGCAGTTGGCCAAAATACATTTAGATGCATCAATAATGAAGTTGGTACCTGCAAATGAAACAGAAGTTATATGGCATGACAATAGAGTTATTCTGAATGTCATATACTACTGATAATCTGAAGTAAAGATTGAGTGGAAAGGCAAATGGGAAACGTATTATACCATCCCAATGCAATACATGATATCGGCCCTAATTCTTATTTCACAACATTGCTAGGCTCATTACATTATGAAATAGCGCTAAAACACTCACCAATATTCATTTTGTGCATGACTTTCATATAAACCTTTCTTTTAACACGGTTCCCTTTCTCCTTTGCATTTGAAATGACTTTTAAGTCTGAATTTTTCTACATTATATTTACCTTTTGTTCTAAGTCATATTAACTTGACATTAATGCAGTAGTTAACACAATTACATAACCTTGTTTAAAAGTTGTATAATTATTAAAATGCAATTTTGGTGGAGACCTAATAATTTTTCAAACCATAAGCTGAAATCTGATATCTAATACATCGTTTGGTTGGTTGATTATTGAATGAAACTGAAATTACTGATTTATGTCATAGACATCGAAATTACTGAACATGCTTAAGCCTTTTTAGCTTATGACGGATTAAAAAGAAATTATGAAGTGAATAACAGTGGACTGCATGTCTGACTTGGATGAAATTTATCATATGAACAATATCAGTGCAACAAATTCTCCAAATCAGATTGATGAAACTTATTTGTGGGGGGGGTGGTGGAATGTTTCCAAAAGACTGTCTTTATTATTATCACAAGTTTCTCTTTCTGTTCCCCTACCCTAATTTAGCTAGATATTATATTAAGCACAATTAAAAAGATCAAAATGGTACATTTAATGGACACACAGCTTTTCTTTCCACGGATTCCACCAGAAATTTACATAAATCCAATGAACATTTTGATTTTCATAATGGTCTAGTTAACAACAACATTTTGTACAGGCCATATTGTTTATCATTGAACTATGAGAAGCACATTGACCCTGTCCCCTATTACAGACACAGCTAGTGATGGCGGTCTATGGTCCATCCAGGCAGACATTACCAACAATCAACAGCTGGGTTTCCAATGCCAATGCATGACCCTGATATTGATGGCTACATGGATGTGCTGCATCACACCTCATTATCCCCAAATCATATGTCAACAAATTGCACTGCGGTCATGTTTAATGAATAATGTTGGCCCTTTAAAGAAAATATCATTTTGGTTATGCTGGATCCCATTCCTCCTACACATAAGTCGTGTCCACACAGGGCTAAAACTCCGGAGTTTCAAAACTCTGGAGTGTCGATCAGGGTTTTTGGCCGTATGGAACGCATTCAATTTTAAACTCCGAGATTTTTGAAGGTGTAAGCGGGGCTTTAAATCCCCCTAAAAACTTGGGAGTGAAGCACAAACTCCGATAACACTCGGGAGTGTTTTGGAGCGTTGTGCCGTGTGGACAGCTTCAGTGGATATGATCAGAGGTGACCTCACAAGGTCATCTTTGTTTGACAAATTCCTAGCGTTTGAGTATCACGCGGAAGTCCACCGCTTCCAGTATGTTGACTTCCATTCACACTTCGATAGATTAGAAGCACAGTTCATTGTTTTTGATAAATCGGAAATGCAGGGAGAGGCAGTCACTTGTGATGACCATTAGACCATGAAATCGTTGCCACACCAATCAAGAGTGGCTCCAGCTCGACCCCCTCAGATTTTCCTTATTTTTACTCGGAAAAAGCCCACGTACCAATGGACTTATGAGCAAAATTCCCAAGTTGCCATGTCTGTAGCTCTACAGTTTTTGATAGAGTTCGTCAAAGATCAGGTAGCGGAGGTTGAATATGGACCCAAAAGTAGCCCTGAAATAAATCACATCTTTAGTACCTTGTTTTTTTCATTTTAAAGGGGATGGCCCGATTTAAGGATATGAAGTTTTCACTTGATAGATTGGCCTTCAACTCCAAAACCCCATCTGTATTTCGCGCCGATAGTTCACAGGGTAAATGAGAAAAATCGTAGCTTTTCTTCTGATACCCAATGTTGACGCCTTCCAGTAAAATCTGGGGCTTCTGGGGACGAGCCTATTAGCGATCGGGCCATGGACCTTTAATTAACTTTTGGCTATGCTTGTGAGGTAAAATTTCCCAATTATACAGGACAAATCCAATATCGAACTACAACTCTTACTCCTCAATAAAATGAAAAAAACAAGGTACTCGAATCATGATTAGTCGCTTTTACAGGCCATATTGAAATTTGGATGCAAAACTATAACTATTATTTTTTTAAAAAAGTTCAAAATTTATTCAGCATAACATATCGTAAGTGACAAATATATGTAATACAGTTATAAATATACTAATTACATAGTATCAATTGTAGATGTGTAAGATGAACTGGTGAGGTATTTTATTTTTTTTTTGATATGATAGGCTAGGACCAGCAATGGACAACCCCGATAGGGCTTATGGTTATTGATGGCACTGTAATACATAAAGTAAGATATACTCAATATTACAATATGATACAACACCGCGTTTGAAAGTGACAAAACGAGAATAAAACAAAAATATCAACGCTCTGGACACACTCCTGAGACCAAGTGGAGCATATATGCCTCCACTACATCCTGTGAACACAATGACGAAACCTTCACGCGGGCAAAATGTGAGTATTCATCAAAATTCTAGTTATACAGGCTGTCATGGGATTAAGAATAACAAACATAACAAATTCAGACCCCTATAGGCATACAGCAAAGCTTCCGCAAGGGATATTTCTGATTTTGCCCGGAGGTAATAGGTCGGGTATGTCCCTACTTATAACGGTTGTCAAAAAGTTGTGTCGCCATTGCTTACAATCGCTCTAAAAATAAAAGAGACAATTTGCACGGGGCAAGCGTCAAACAGCTGTGACAAGTGTATCAAATAGAAATTAATAGTAAAATATACATACAAAAACATGAGACAAACAAACAAAAACAAAAAACACATTGTTAAGCTAAACAAACACTTCTAACGGGAATACGGGATACGGGAATTTGGACAAGAAAGGGCGACTTTCAGATGTTCTGATGAGGTATTGTAATAATATTTCATAATGAGGGGCAGAGATAGAGAGGTAGGGGTGAAGAAAGAAAATGTAAGGAAAGGTGAGAGAAAAAAGGGAGACTTGGGGGAGAGATTTTAAAAGAATTGACATGGTTGATGAAAAATTTTTGTTGGTCGTTCTGTGAGTACCAAACCTACCAACAATTTTGAATGCAGAAGTGCAAAATTGTTTGTTTTACTGTGGAATGTTAAGCCCAACAATGTCAAATAATGGTATGTTTATATTATCCCGAATGGGCCTGTTACACAGTAAAACAGTAGCATTCTTTTGAAAAACAAAAACCCCCCAAATGATGGACAAATTAATGGTAGAACACTAAAGAGCTATCCTAGTGAAATTCTCTCAATAACCTGGTAGCTCATCTCTTAATTCACCGGGTATTTTTACCAGACCACTATTAAATTAGGTGACCGAAGAGATCGGCTCCCTCCTGTAGAGCGTCACTTCAGACCTTACTCGGTAGTAGTTGAACGGGACCTACACTCGCACACGACTCTGCCCTTGCCTCAGGCTCAAGTTTGAAATCGGATATACTGTCCCGTCCAGTCCTTAAACCATTGCCATTTTCTACAAAACCAACAACAGTGTCATAACATGACATAAGAGCTACGGATTATTGCACGAGGCTTGGACGCATAATCATACTTATGTAAATATCCCGATACTCAAACATTTGCAATTTCACTGCTACAGTGCTCAAAATTCCAAAAGAGCCTCCAATATATACTGCATCGCATGCAGCCATATTTATTTGCATATGATAAATTTTAAACGAGGAACGAACGTTCACTTGATGCGCATTCCAAACCCCACCACATTTCGAGAACACACTCAGACAGACATAGTTGTCTATCAAAACTCATCTCAAATAGCACATTCGTATTCTGGAAATCAGGAGTGCCCTGACAAACAGCCACACCAAAAAAGCATGCGAAAGACCAGCCCAAGGATCACAAAGTTGGTTTACGAGTTGACACCATAAGCAATACTAGTTTTGTGATATCTGTTATGTAGGTAGCTGGACAGTTTTGGTGGAGGTTATCTTATGTAGATAAATGAACAGTTTATCAGATACATTGATTAATTGGACCATATGAATCACTGCAGGAGGCTTGCTGGTTGCCAAATATGATATGTTGTAGTGTATAGTCAGAGAACAGCAAATTAAACTCAGGGATCAAGTCAGAATCAAGGTAACACTAATGTCCTTAGGTTGGGTGACGTACCGATTGTTCCAATTTCACACTTAGTGCTGAAAAACACACACCACAAGTCACATACTACAAAATGGATAACTGAGCAAGTTGTGATCAACTGGCAAGTTTTTTTTTGATATCCATCGTATCATTTCAAAATTCTGCTCAATTTCTTGAAATACACATAACCAGATGAGGCAGTATTATTATATACAAAAACAATTTTTTGAGAAGATGGAGGATGAGGGAACGGTCAGATGAGGCCACAATTGAATGGATTTGCAAGGCAAAAAAAAAAAAAAAAGATTGATAAATTAAAACGTCAAAACCAGGCTTTCGGAAGCATTAAAAGCTTGATTTTGAACTTTAAAAATATTTAAAATAGCCTTTTTCCAATTATGGACACTCAAATCAATTTGGAAAAAAAATTTTTCCAGGAATAGGAACCAGGTAGAGGGGACCCTGTCTTTTTGGGCTACAGGGATATTTTGGACCAGGAAGGGGAATCTGACTAATTGTTTGTAGAGGGGCAGTCCACCAGTTCGTAAAGATAAAACCCTGAACATGATACAATAAAAACTGCACTTCAGTCCTCAATCATGCAACTTACAACAAATATGATGGAAAAAATATTGTGGCCTTTATCTCAAACAGTGAGATCTCTATGATCAACGGGGGTGACACATGTCGTCATTTCAATGACTTTATTATAGCAGCAGGGACTGTGAATGGTGGATCTCTATGCTACTTGCAGTGGCATGTTGAAATAAATGATTACCCATAACCCATTTAAAGCGGCAACTCAATCGAATCCAAAGTGCCCTTAGGAAAATCAGGTCAGTTCCCTACCCTGTCGAGAATTTGCAGGGATCAACACAAGTCAGGGGTTCATACAAATAAAATATTGGGTTGAAATAAAGGACAGATCAAAAGTAAACTATTTTTAGAGCTATCTGAGCACCCTTGTTCCATATATTTGTGGACAGGCAATTTACCATCTTCTATACATAATACTGTTGAATAATCATGAGTTAGGCCAAAAAATAATGGTTTGTCTTGCTGATTCTATATACGTGGTTTTCGTCGTAAAGCTTTCAAGAGGATGTGGATTCTAATGTGGTGATCACAAATGGCTAGGCTATTTTGCAAATTAAGGGAATATTTGTGCATTTTTTTTTTGTGCAATAGTGTTAATCAGGGCAAATCAAACAATTTCCTCGGCAAAATGTAATTATTCATCGTACCCAATGATCATGGCTCAAAAAAGTGAGGAATTTGGTAAGGCTCCTCCCATGAAAAGTGGCCATTGGAGGGAAGTTGGCCATTGGAGGGAAATTGGCAATTTTGAGGGAAATGTATACACTTGAGATAGTGGGAGAATCTGTAGAAATGCGACTTCTGCCTGGGGAAACTTTACATTTTTTCTCACAATACCCTGCAATGATCCATATGTGTATTTTTGATGTGGTTGATTTGTAAATCCTACGATTAAGTTATAGACTTTGACATTCTGTTCTCGACAAGATTGGATTTTGTTTTTCTTAGGTGCATTAAACCATTCCAGCATCGTATTTACGAGCTGTTGTCAGTTGACAAACAGAATGAATGGTAAACTTGTCTGGCCAGAAAGTATGGTTGTGATGTCACAGCTTTCATGCAGTGTTAAACATGCGTATCATGGCAAGACGTGGCTGCATTCGCTAGCAGCACAAGTCGGGCATGCACGATACGCGTGCAAAACGGATTCTTGAATGTGATGACTTCATTCCATACTTGTGGTTTGGGTAAAGGAAGAAATCATTTCCAAAGTTTCATCTACGAATTATTTTTTTGTTAGTGGGAAAAGTGTTGGCCACACAAGGAGTGTTAACGGTCCATGGCCCGATCGCTAATAGCCTCGTCCACAGAAGCCCAGATTTTTACCGAAGTGGTCACATTTTGGTATCAGAAGAAAGCTACTAGTTTCTCATTTACCTGTGAAATCTTAGAGAAAAGGATGTTGTAGTTGGAAGTTATGCGAAAAATGTGCTCCATTGTGGTCGACCAATATTAATTTGTACACAGTAATCTATGGGGCTTACAAAACTCACGTTTTTAGCTCTCGCATCAAAACGGATTGAAATATCGGCGCGAACTTTACAGATGGGGGTTTGTGGAGTAAAGGACACTTTTTAAGAGAAAACTTCATATCCTTACATGGACCCATCCCCCTTTAAGGTTAAAACATAAGAGTTAGGTAGTTCGGTATATTCAACCTTAATTGCAATGTAACTTACTGTTAATTGTAGGAACAAAAAAAAGTATGTTACAGAGCATATGGGTGGGAGATACAAAAGACAACATGATTTGATTTAAACTTTTAAGGAGAACAATTGTTAGAAAAACCTGAACTTGGGTTCTGGATTTTAAAAAATCTGAAGCTTATGCATGAAGAGGCTTTGAGCAAACCAGTTAATTGTTGGTGCAATGCAACAAATGTGTTCCACTACACACATTGGACCACTGTTATCGGAAATACATTGCTAATGGATGGTGGGCAGGTTTTTAATCACCTGATGACCGGGTTGATGATACTCTGATGCTCTCAATATAGTCACACTCATTCAGAATATGATGGAATAAAAGTGATCTCTAGCTATGCAGTATGTTAATGTGTGAATCAGAGTGACGGTAATATGGGGAACTACTGATTGGGTGGGTATAATTTGCAACTTGAACGTGATTCACAATGTATGACTGTCCAATGTTACAGGTATTCTAACATAGGAGCATATCACCCTTTGTCTTATATACAAACATGTATGCCCTTTGAAGGATTACTGACAAAAATCAAAATTAGAATATATGATGAAACGTGTGGGATTTAATGGAAATAAACATGAAGGCAGGCCCATATCAGGGGGTAAGATGCTGTTAAAATGACATAACAATGTCATCTCTTGAGAGCGGATTTCGTCAAAATTAAACTTTTTTTTTTAAATGGTCATTTTTTTTTCATCATTAATCTAACAAAGTGACATTTTTAAGAGGTTATTGGCGGCATCTGAAATGTGGCCAAATAGTCTAGATTTTCCACATGCCTGCTCCATCTCTTAATACAGACTTTATCTGCTCAAATAAAAAAACATTACGTCAGATCAATGAAATTTTGGAAATTACAAGCACGTTGGTTGATGGCTTTTCTCCAAAAATCGATGTCTTTAATGGGGGAGTATCGTTAACCACAGATGTGAAAAAGCGAGCCGAATGAGCTTAATAAAACTATTGCTCCTTGGTACATGGGATATATGTAATCATAATGAGTCCCAGAATATCAGTTCTCCTACCCAGAATAAACTTTAAAGTTTAGTTTTTTGTTTTTTCATTTAACTCACTCCCATAAACAGTACATTAGCCTTTTCCATGAATTTCCATAACTTTTCATTCAGAGGTGCAAACAATTGTCATCATTGGATAAACTGACAGAATATGCATAATTCATGGCCCCAGTATTCTGACAAGGGTCTTGGCGTGCTGACTTGTCCACCTGACAATTCCAGATTGGCGGATGGCTGCTAAAGAGCTTAAAAAATATGAGGGCTACCGTGCAGTCAGTCACATGACCATACGAAATCATTATTTCAGTACATGGCAATGCTTGATGATCAGTGCATAGCAGATTCCTAAAACCAGGGATTCTAAGATGTTTACCCCAGTGAGGATTATAAGTGGTCCTTAACCTCCTGGTTAGGAGATTCTTGATTTTGGTTTGCGGTGGTAGTGTGCAGCTTGGAGGTTTGGGAAAACGCAACTGAAAGTATACAAATTTGAAGCAAACAAAATCCCAAATCCAAAAAGCCACCTAATGATCTCGAATTTGAAAGAAGTCCCCAAAATTAAGCTTAACAAAGTTGGAGAAAATTTAACCAAGATGACTATTAATAAACAATGTAAAATAACCTCTTCTTGAATAAGTTCACTGGATTGTGTTAGACGTTAATTTATAAACCTCTTTATAGCCATTTTTTAAAAATAACCACCCCTTCCCCTAAGTAGACCCCCCCAAGGGTAACTCCCTCCTAATTGGGCTCTTCTAATGACAGATCAAAAATTGTAAGACCTGTTCTTGCATAACCAAATTAAAAATTAGTTGCACTAAATATATAGTGTATACATAATGGTGTGGTCTCAAATGGGGAAGGTCAATGCTGAGAGACCACTAACGTAACCAGCAGTCATTTCTCATTGACTTCTCATATTAGCAATCAGTGCTAAATGTCATGGGCGTTACTCGTGTCTCAAATTGAGGAAATTGTTTGTTTGCCTGCCATCATGGTATATGTGAAGGAGGTGGTATAGTGTTTTCTAACCACATTCCAATTCTTCCAATATAATTTTTGCAACTGGATTGTCACATGAATGTATAGTGACAACCAGTGTAAAAATTGCATTGGAAGAATGCATTATGGGAAAAACCACTAATACCTCCTCTCATATATGCATAATATGTTTAATACTGAGTCTATTGGTGCCTGATACTGATATAAAGGAATAGAATATATTAAATTTAACATGTCCTCTTTATGGGGTAATGTAGTTTCTCTCATGCTGCTTTGGCTTTTCTTTTTCCCCCCCGTCTTCTTTTGAATGACCAATGGATTTCAGTTTCACAATTTCTGTGCCGGTCATTTCATCATCACTTATTAGAGTTAACCGAT
Organism: Ophioderma brevispina; assembly: GCA_023653785.1. Taxonomy (NCBI): domain Eukaryota; kingdom Metazoa; phylum Echinodermata; class Ophiuroidea; order Amphilepidida; family Ophiodermatidae; genus Ophioderma; species Ophioderma brevispina. The sequence goes on from JAMKCH010035797.1 coordinate 10,507, forward strand.
GTGATGTTTCTATTCATGAAACCAATCTGAAATAACAAACCTTTCCATTATAATATCATAGCTTCAAAGCCATAATATAATACTAATTTCCACTAAGCACGAAATAGTAGCACAACACCCATTAAAATCTGAATAAACACATACAGCATTGTTTTGTAATGTTTTCTTCAAAAATAATCCCCTTACAAAATTCCATAAGGCTTGCGCAGCACTACAGATTCGTCCAACACCCATACCACTATTCAACACATTCATGAAAACTATTTCATTGAGTATATCACCTCAAATTTCCTTCAGCTCACCTTTAATTTCCTATGATAAAATACTATGGTGTGGGCAATTACTCACATTGGACCAAGAGTCATATTTTGTTGCTGGGTAAAAAAAAATTGTTGGCTTAGCCACCCCCTACATTTTGAACAAAGTTGAGTGCTTTTTGCGTCTAAATGCGCAGGAAAATTTCACTTGGTACATATTTTTGTCCCAAATTAAATGTTTTTCTGGCAAAATGTGGAATATAAAGTGGAAATCAGATTTTTTTTTGATAACATTCAGATTAGGCCAAGCCATAATTCTCTTCTTTTTAATTGTCTATATTGCTATATTTTTCACCACTTATATATAGCAGTAATACGATAATTAAAGCACGCTGTTGCATATCTCTAATTTTGCATAGATTCTCCATTTGAAATTATCAGGATGGCAAATGTAAGGAAAGACCAGTTTTGAGATAATTTTTATTTTATTTTACTTTTGTCCATCTTCTGAACATTGAGTTGCAGTCTATAAAATATTTCAAATGTGATCACACATACCTTACCCTTTTAGAATATAAGTTAACATTTTTATCAAATTGACCAAATATGTTTCTCCCTTGAGTAAGGTGCTTTACCTCAATTACTCCTCTCTACCCAGGTGTAAAAATGGGTACCGACACTATTCAATGTTGCGAAGGTAACAGACTCACTGTAGAGGAGGTGTAGCGATCCTCTACAGCAACATTATATGGTGGAATCTGCCCCAATCGCCTCGAAAGAGAGATGAGCATTCTGTTCCTGTCTATACAGGTCCGCCGCTTTACCTTACTAAATATAAATCAAGTTTAAGTACAGCTTCCTTCATGAATATGAGATACTCATCTTCCAAAGAAAAGCACTATATAGCATTAAGTGGTAGCTGTAGCAGTCACCCCCAAACTCCACAAAGGGGGAAAAAGGTCCCCTTTTTGCTGATTTTTTTTGATAAAAAATTTAAAAGGTCCAAAAATAGAGAGAAATTTTGACAAGTAAGTTCACATTTTGGTGATGAGATGTTCAAAAGTCCAAAAAAGGACCATTTTAGGGGGTTATATCCACTTTTACCACAAAAGGTCCACTTTTTCAAAGTCCCGCACCCCCAAAATAAACACATGACAGTTTTATGTGACAACAATCTGCTGCTGCGAATGTGAGGTGAATCCGGCCACCCTCGTTCGCGGGGACAAAACCGGATTTAAAACTTTGGATTTACTACTACTAATCTTGTCAATCAGAGCTGTCGTGTGATTGGCAAGCAAAAGTTCTCCACCCCAAGCTATACTCAAGCCAGATCACGACACATGCCACGGTGATTGACAAATTATGCACGACATGGAACTAATCGTCCTAATGCCCATCTGTGACCATATGAAGCTTATGCCAGAGTATCAACAGATTAAGTGGCCCATACATTACGACTGATGGAGTAACACTACCGCTCCTCTAAGCATTTTTGAAATTTATCAGCTAATTTTTAATTATATGGTCTACCCATCTTGCCAATCATCAGTGGATTTGTTTGGGCCACTTTCACTGTATGATTTTGTGACAGTGTAGACAACTGTGGGTTGAATATCCTTCATGTTCACAGAAACACAATTTTAAGCATTGTTTCAACGTGACAGCAATTTATTGCTGATGAAACTCTGACCTGAACTTGCACAAGGGGGGGTGACCCCTGCTTCAAGATCCTTCTAAGTCATTTCTTGACCCTAAATGGATTACCCTTTTGACACTGAACAGCTATCAATAACTATTTGCGCGTCCCCTAATGCATCTTCTTAAGTGCCCATTTCCCGCTGAGGAACGTATATCATCACCTCAAGTCAGCTAAAACATACGGTTAGAGCGTAATGTATACTAGAAAACGTACCTTATCGGTGTATGTGTGCACTATAGTTGGGTAATTGTCCGGCAGTTGACATGTAGAGCAGGTTTCTGATAAAAAATCCCACCTTTTGTTGTAAATTTCAACATCAATGGCTCGTTGTTTTTTTTTGTTCCGTGGAATCTTCTACATTGTCTGTAAGATAACTTCACATGAAGGTACTTTTGTATTGTAGTTTTATCACTTTCTCGGCGATGCGAACCGAACAACATAACTCTTTGTAAACTACACTATGGTTACACAGGCCTGGATGGAAATGGGAGGCTTTACGGGATCATTATGGAGGATTGAAGAAATCGTCTATTGATCCCAGGATCATTCGGTGGAAGAAGTACAATTAAAACCTAAAATGACCATTCGACGGTCCTTGTACCTATTCCCGACACCTCGTTAACCCCCCTCTAAAGAATCTTGAGCACTTTTGTGTCGAAATACTAGTGGCTTCTGAGATGTGGCTTCCTGAGACGGGAAGCCATCTAAAGCTGACCTAAGGCTAGGCTTATTGACTCATTTGATTGCAGTTTTCATTCAAGCTGCATATGGTCACACAATGCTGATTTGTAAAATTCCTGAAAAAAAGGAAAATAAAAACTCTGGATGACTATGGTCACCTTCATTCCAGGGTATTTAGCATCAATCTAGCAATCCTGCTCACCTTGTAATTTCTTGAGGACAGCTACTTCCATCTTGACACCTGCTTGGTTGGATGCTTGACTCTAACTTGATGGCAACAGATTCCTCTAGCACCTGATCCAATGCCTCGTAATCTCCCCTAATAACACAATAAGAACATACATGGAAAGCTGGATGGAAACACCACACACCAAGATTCGGAAATGTCATAATGGGCAACCATTACTTAATAGTGCAAGCATCAGATCTTGATTGCAAGTCCTCAAATATAGAATTTATAACACTTTATTGGTCCTACCTAGAAACCTTCTAGTAGGTGGGCAAATTGCTGCATTTGATTACATCACAAATTTAAGATTCTATTCAAAGGAATCTTGTAGTATGAAACAGTATTAAGACGTAATCTATACATTAAAGACACTATCAGATGATTCATCCCCAAAGACAAAAATATTAGAAATCTGTAGGAATAGCTTAAAAGTGAAGGATAAGAAAAGAAAGAAGAAAACAAATAAAATAATTTTTCTAACTAAAAATGACAGAAGAAGGAAGACAACGGCAATGTTCAAAGATTATAACCCCATTCAATTACACGTTGTAGTAATTGTCCTTACGACAATAATTACTAAAATATCGATTTTTGTCCTTATTAGGTGTGTTTCTAGACTTATCACTTGCAGGCATGTTAGGATACCTATACTTGTTCCAAAATATGCAAAATCTGTTTTTTGATTTTTTTCGATTTCCTGTTTTAGGCAAATCACGGATAGTGCCTTAAATCTTATGGAGTCATTTTTCTAATATTTGAAAAATATCAAATGTTGGATTTTTTTTGGGGGGTGGCAATTGCTAGGGCAAAACATTCAAAATCTTTTTTAGGTACTATTCAGGTACGATACATCACACCCCTAGTAAACATACCTGCGTTTCGAACCAAGAGCGTGGCTAGGTATACATAGTCCAATGCAACCTTGACTGGCCTTTCAAAATCTGTGCCCAAAAAAAAAAAAAAAAAAAAAAAAAAAAAAAAAAAAAAAACAAAAACAAAAAAAAAAAAAAAAAAAAAAAAAATAAACAAAAAAAAAAAAAAAAAAAAAAAAAAAAAAAAAAAAAAAAAAAAAAAAAAAAAAAAAAAAAAAAAACACAAAAAAAAAAAACCAAAAAAAAAAAAAAAAAAAAAAAAAAAAAAACATAAGCATGCCGTGTGGAGTTGGATGGATGAAGACTGTTTATGGCACGTAGAATCACACCACTATACTCCCACTCCCCATAGACTTGTGTACAAAATTGACCTCTCGCCAAACATCAATTTCTCGCTTAAAAAACACTGGTTATTTCACTGGATTTTTTGGGGAAATAAAAACCATACCCTCTTCAACAAAATGAAAAATTCATATGATGAAGGCTGCTTTTTTTTTAGCTACATAGCATCGAAGATTTGGCATGTTTTTCAAAACATCTACAGCCTAGTTGAAATGCTGCTAGAAATTAATTGCACAGTTCCCCAAACCATCAATATAGGTGATGCGCCTAATTGTGCCCTACATGTAGCTCAAAAATGCTTTGTCGCCCTCTGTTGTTTGCCTACGGCTCCGTGTGTGATCTTCTTTTTTTCTGCATGCTGGCAAATAGTGCTTTCATTGAGGCCTAACTCATCAAGATTGGAATGTTTGTTCTCGATTTTCTCAACATTTTTGTGATGTGATCTGGAGGTACTTCTGGTTTTGAACAAAATTTAAAGGACAAAAGTAAACAACGCGTCTTTCCGTCATTTTGGCGGAAAGATTTCTGGCTGGAAATAGCCCAGATCTTAACCCAATAGAATTTTGGTCCGTGATGGAGGAAAAAGTGTATTGTCCACCTTTGGCTTACCAATCAAGCCATGGTTGGTAGGAGATCAAAGAAGCTTGGGATTATGTAAAATCTCGAAAGAATACAATTCTCCCAAATCTACTGGAAAGTGAGAGAGGTTGGAAGAATCGATGCAACCTCAGAAGTAATTGAAAACCAACGAGGTACCAGTTCCTGACAGTTAGTATACGAACATTTTAAAAATTGAATTTTGAAATTTTGAATTGTTTAAAGGGTTTAGAAATAGTTGTTTACATACATGTTGTTGGTTTGCTAGCACTATTACATGCATCACCTAATTTATACAAAATGGCACAGACCAATGGACGCCACACTGTCTCGCACTTAATTGTCTGCTACACCTAGTTTCTTAATTAGTGGTGTGATTCCTGTACTGAACTAGTACTACTAAAATATAATTTACACTAGTTTGACTACAAATTTCCTAAAACTGAATTTCAGAATTGGTTTTAAAATTTTCCCAATTGACTGGATGAGATACACATTTTATTAGGTCTAAGATTGTTCCATGACAATTTGGCTTTAAAGGTGGTTGGTTCCGATCTATTGTATTGTGTTCCCCTACTTGATAATGAGAGCCTGGCACTTCCACATACACCCCATTAGTACGCGTGGGAAACAAACTAGCGGTTTTGATAGTAGAAGCAATAATGCATGTTGCAAGCCCTATTCAATACTGGCTACAAAAAGTGGTTAACCACTAAAACGGCGGTTTTTTGTTTATATCTTGGGAATAATGATTGAGGGCTCGCATTTCAGGACGACAATGAGAAAAAATCACGGCCTTTCATCTGATATCAAAATCGATACTACTTCCGGTAAATCGATCAAAGTGATCAGGGGTCAATCAGGGGGTCCCAAAGACGATCGGAACATGCCCCTTTGAAATTATTTTTATAACTTAAACTTCCACTTCAGTTCAGCTTTCATCATATAAAATATTTTTACAAAAGCATGCATTTCTATAAACCTCAAGCATGTTCTCATATTGAAACTTTAGAACTCTACAAGTCCTCCAACACTTCTGGCCTGGTTTTGTAACCGATAATTTGACCAAACTGACGATAAATTGTGATGCAGCATCATTTATGATCAATAGAAAGACCTTGTGAAATTTTGTAGCCAGTATTTTAAGATGCAAACCCACTGACACCGAGGTGCTTTCTCATCTTTTAACAAACCCACCTTCGATCCAATCCTTACTATTAATATTACAAGAATGTTATGCACACTTCGGCATTCCATTTACATAAAAGAACACTTTGCCAGGGGAAATTGTGCAGCTCGCGCGGTTCGTGCATACACATTCGCATTGGTACGGGTAAAAACTGGGCCAGCATGAGTGAGGCAGGGGGGATTGATGAGTGGAAGCATCTCTATCTGGCTGGCCAAATCATTCCATAATGCATTACAGACTAAACCACACCCATTATAAATCTTTCCCATGTACAAAATCTAAAGCAAAATATCTTATTTGACCCATGAAATGTAGCTTGGCATTTGAAGATGGTGTTGTGGATGACGCATAATAGCATGTGGCTTGGATTCTAATTACATAGTAGTGTATTTGGGTCCATGAACTGCCTCTTGATAAGTCGTAATGTTTGTGGTGTGTTTGTGTTTCTGTATATACATGCGATCTTACCCTAGGGAGTAAGACATCATTCTCAATAGTTTAGACTACTGTACAGTTTTTTGTACACGGTACTCGGAAAAATTGAAGGTACGTTGCATTAATGACGGCCAGAGTCATTGTATATATCCATTTTCTGAACCAATTACGTCTGTTCATTTTTCACTTTTGTTTCTTCATCACCTTATACAAATATTTGGTTTGTTTGCTTTGGTGTAACTGTTTGTAATTGCCTTAACTCCTTCTATGAATTGCCTCTAACATTGCTTTAGCTGAATACCAGGCAACATGGCAAGTGTGGTTTGTGTTGCACCTACATCTCTTCAAAATTGGAGAAAATCGGCACCTATACCCAAAATCGCTTGAAGACTACCCATCCCATAGTTTTGTACTGAACAAATCCTTCAATCTTGAATTTTTTTTTGACAGCATTCTCTACCCTTTTAAATTTAGTTTGGCTGATAATGTTGATTGGTTATTTCCTGTCACCTACTTGCCTGCATCCAATTTTTTCTTACCTCCCCCATCTTTAGTTTGTTAAAAAAAATTCATTTTACTAATCCGCAGACATTTAACACTATAGTAATTGAAAGGCAATCAATTCTTATAACTTTTAACCTAGAGATTTTCATTGAGGCACAGGCAGGAGTATATAAACTGTTTCTCTAGTTACACTCTTTCTGCTAAAATCATTCATTTATATTGGGCTACTTCAGATGCACCTATAAAGGATAAAACTGGGATTGCAAACAGGCGCCCCAGGGTGGTGGCTTCGGGTGCTCAACCCTCCCCCCCAAACATGGAAAACATGAAAATCACCTCATTTTGGGCAATTTCAACCATTCAGCCCCTCGAGGTGATGGTTTTCTGGGTCACGCCTCTGACAATGTACATACTCTCACATGGGCCAATTGAATTCATTTGGAATAGCCTTGGTCAGTCATGATCACGTTGGTCATCAGTGCTGTGGACCCAATGCTTGGATCACATCTTCATCCATTTATTATAGGGTTCAATAGAAATCCTGGAGAAACGGTTATTTCTAAATTTCATTGATTCCTGAACCGAATTTTTATGTTATAACAAGTGTGTATCTCGACATGTATAACGACAATTTCTCTGTTTACGGACATAAAAATAAAAAATTATCATTCATAGTAGATCGAATGTGCAATCAAGATTAGGAAGACATTCTATACTTAGCCAATGGTTCAGATGATTAAAAACTCATCTTTTTGGAGGTACCGGTGGGGGGGAGGGTGGAGGCTGTGATCACAAAATTGCCCTTTAATAATCAGAAAAATAAAGGCAGTGATATGAAAAGAATGACTAAATTACTAACTAAGCCAGACCCTGCACTAGGCAAATTTGTTTTGACCCAATCCATAATCACTATGCTATAATCAATTCAGTCAAAGGCTAGCGTAGGCAGTGCAAGTTGCTATCTGATTCAACTCAAAAAGTTGACATCCAATTTCTTTTAGGCCTCCAATCACATTAACATGAACTAATAATACGACCTACCGTCCTTTGATTCTAACTTTCAGCAGGATATCCAATTCACACTCCTACGAAATTTGAAGGCAATTTGCAAAATTCATTGGAGGCTTCAAGCGAGTGCCTATTAGTCGGATTCCGTGCGTCCTTTCCATTCTTATTAGTAAGGAGTGTAATGAATGATTTTATCACTAAGTGGAGTCTGGTGCATCCACTGTGAAAGGACTTATGTGAAACTTGTTCAAATGTGCAGGAGAACACTCGCACTAGATCGATGAAGTAATACAGTATGTGAAAACATATTTCATTGAGGAGAACGCTCGCACTACAGATACGACGCAGATAAGACGGATGAAATTCTGTATGCCGAATTAGCTTATAAAACACTCTATTTTTCCCTTGGTGTGTGGTTAGAGTCAGTGTTTGGATGTAGCCACTTGGCGCTGATTAGCTGCGCCGAGTAAGGTTGCATTGTCTCTGTCGTTGTTACTGCGCTTTGTAATTTTCAGGAAAAAAGACGCATTCACAAATGTTAAAATTGTTATACAGAATTAGTATTTTGTAGTTTTTTGGTTAGTTTTGCTTGTGTACTCAACAATACCATCTACTGACCAATATCTTAAAAATGGCAGATAAACAGTATTGGCATGTGAGGGCGGCGAATTATTGTAGAGAAGATCCTGCACATATACCCAAAAAGCTTGAAGACACATACGCATACCATGTTTGTATTGACAAATTCATTCCAATCTTGAATGTTTTTTGAAGATTCTCTACCCCTTTTACAATTAGGTGGCTGAGGAATGTGATTGTTTACTTTCCTGTCACTGCCCTGCATCAATTTTTATTACCTCCCCATCTTTATTGTGTTAAAAACATTCATTTTCCTGAAATCCGCAGACAATTTAACACTAGTAGTAATATAAAAATGGCAAATCACATTCTGATTAACGTTTAAACATAGGATTTTCAATTGAGGACAGTGAGATTTTATAATAAAACACTGTTCTTAGTTACCATCTTCTGCTAAAAATCTTCATTTAATGGGCTACTTCAGATGCCAAACTATAACGGATATATGTAACTGGGATTGCAAACCGGGCGCCCAGGGTGGTGGCTTGGGGCTCAACCTTTGCCCCCCCCCAAACCTGGAAAACATGAAAAATCAGCCTATTTTGGGCACATTTCAGCCATTCACCCCTCGAGGTGATGGTTTCTGGGACGCCTCTGACAATTGTACATACCTCTCAAGGGGGCATGAATTCATTTGGCATAGCCTGGGTCAAGTCATGATCACGGTGGTCATTGCAGTGCATGTGACACCATTGCATTGATCACATCTCACCATGTATTAAGGGTTAATTCGAAATCCTGGACGAAACGGTATTTCTAAAATTTCAGTTGAATTCTGACCGCACATTTTTATGTTCTGAACCAAAAGTGTGTATCTATACATGTATACGACAATTTCTGTTAACGGACAGAAAATAAACAATTATCCAATTCATAGTAAGATCGAATGTGCAATCAAGATTAGGAAAGACATGCTATACTTGGCCAATGGTTCGATGATATATAAAAAAAACTCATCTTTTGGAGGGGAATCCGGGGGGGGGGGCGAGGGGGGAGGTGTGGATCCCAAAATGCCCCTTTAATATCCAGAAAAATAGAAGGCAGTGATATGAAAGAATGACTAAGACTGCTACTAAGCCTGACCATGCATAGGCAAATTTGATTTTTGACCCAATCATAATCACTAGGCTCTGAATCAAATTCAGTTCAAGCTAGCGTGGTCAGGTGCAGTTGCTATGATGTCAACTCAAAAAAGTTGATCCAATGTTGCTTTTAGCACGTTAATCAACTGAATTCAACTTAGCCCGCTATTCGAATTGCATCTTTTGACAAGGTGTAAAACAGTTAGTTACAATAAATCAGGTTTTTCATGCATGATGGGTGGCCTGTACCACATATTGAAGTCTGGGAATTAATCCCAATTGCATTTTGCTTAAGAGGATTTTGAAACTTCTCATAGTGTAAACACCATAGGCTCAAAGTTAATTATGGTCATCCTCTGTTGTAATCAGAAATGTGTCTTGAATAGAATTATGACTTTTGTAACGTGCAAACCAGGTCTATATTGGTTATGAAGACTCACATGAATTTTAGGCGGGGTCATGCGAAATTAGACATGCCAATTTTTGTAGAATTACTACAATATTTGGTACGTGTGACCGCAAATTTTTGTCAGCGTATGGTAATCGTGTGCAATCGTCAAACCGAAAATTTTCTTTGTGTCGCATTTAATGTGATACGATTGTAATAATTCGTGAAAAAAATTGTGTGACCCAATGTGCGTCGTTTTTTTTATTGGAACGGAAAAATCCATCAACCATGATGGCGACCATCCCTTCGCACAGCTCTGCCTTACACGGAAAAGCTACCCTGACCATAGCAACACATGTCGCATACCCTGGTCCCCGGCAGGAATCCAAACTTGGAATGCGCTATAATACGGGTTGAATTGAATCGGAGATTCCTTACATCTTCTCTGAATTGAATCGAGTTGGGGATTTGTTGGTAAGGGTGATAGCGTTTAGCAATATCATGTTCAATATCCTAAGCCTTTTCAATTTTGGAAGAGCATAAAAGAACCATTTGTTTGTCATCCATGGAAATAATGTCCATTGGTTTTTGCACAAAAATGTCCCTCTTTGTGGTTTGCAAAGTAAGCGTAGAGAGGCTTGTTGGGTGTATGCTCAGTTCGAAAAACCGAAGCATAAGACGCAGCGGGTAGAGTTCCCAACTTGACAGTTTAACTTCTTAATCTGTTTTTAGAACTATAAAAGTCAAAAATCGGATGAGCTCTAAATTCAGAGCGTAATAGGGTCTTGTTTCATCTTTAGATTGGACAATTGTCAACGATGTTTGAGGTAATAACAAAGTTGAACTTCATGTAGTTTTTGACAAATCAAAGCATTGAATATAGGTATGGGACCAAAATGTTTGTTCATGATGATTTATTGACATGAACAAATTGCTCTTTCCTGTTTCAAAGGGTAGGAATATGTTGAGGTACCGAACAATGCAGGATCCTTCGCCAACGACCAGGTCATCAGGAGAGAATGCCAGGCACTATCATCGGGTGTTCTCAACATCCAGACGAAGGAGTATAGACGGGTAGTAAATCATGGTAAGAGGGGTGATAGAGTTACGCAATCCCGTGTGCGGTTATCCTAGAGCCTATCGGTTTGGAAGAGCAGGTAAAAAACAGCCATTTAGTGTCGTCAGGGAACATAATGTCCATTTGTTTTGAGACAAGCAAATAGGTCCCTCTTTGCGGGTTTGTAAAGAAAGGTATCGTGGTAAAGGGGGGGTGATAGAGTTACGCAATCTCACTGTTAAATTATCCTACGCCTGTCAATTGTGAAGAGCAGTTTAAAAAGTAACCATTTGTTGGTTCATCATGGAAATAATGTCAATTGGTTTTGACAAATAATAGTTCCTCTTTGGAGGTTTGCCAAAGATTAACGTATAGAGGTTGTTGGGGATGTATGCCTCCAGTTTAGAGAAAACCGTACGCATAATAAGCTAGGGTAGAGTTTGAACTTGCCATTTTACTTCTTAATCTGTTTTAGAACTATAAAAGTCAAATATGGACAGACGGCTCGAAAATTTAAGAGTGTAATATGGTCCTGGTTCATCTTCAGATTGACAATTGTCAACCAGATGTTGAGGTAATTTCAAAGTTGGAATTGCCATGAAGTGTTGACAAAATCAAGCAGTGAGATGGCTATCGTGTGGACCAAAATGTTTGTCATGATGATTTACTTTACATGAACAAAATGCTCTTCTGTTTCAAGGTAGGCTAAGTTTTGGGTAAAGAACAATGAGAGATTCTTCGCTAACGACCAGGTCATCAGGAGAGAATGCCAGCGCATGTTTATCGGGGTTCTACATCCAAAAACGAAGGAGTATATAACGGAGTAATATGGTAAGAGGGGTGATAGAGTTACGCTATCCCGTGTTCGGTTATCTAGGCCTATCGGTTTGGAAGAGCAGGTAAAAAGAGCCATTTCTTGATATTCATGGAACATATGTCCATTTGTTCGACAAGCAATAGTTACCCTCTTTGCGGGTTTGAAAAGAAAGCGTACAGAGGATTGTAAGTTTTTGCCTAAATTTAAACAAATTCCATAACAATCCAATTTGAAATAGAAATGTGGGAAAAAAACAAACAGGGAGGTTTCTTATTTTTGAGAAACTCAGAGAGATAAGACTATTCGCTAGGAATTGTTACGTGTATCCGGTCGTTACTATGTCAAATGGAACACGCTTTTGAGTCCTGCCAACCACCGATCGAAATGATCACACCAAAGGTCTAAAACGGCCTGCAAAACATTCCAAAGGTGCGTGATCCAGTAACCAGGGAGTTTGTAACCACTTCGATGGCGAATTGTAGGACGCGTTTCGATTAACTATGATAAAAATACTTGATCATTTTTGTTAATCTCATCCCCCATCGCTACTTGGTAAGAGGGGGTGATAGATTTACTCAATCCCGAGTTCGGTTATCCTAGGCCTATCGGGTTTGGAAGAGCAGGTAAAACCAGCCATTTCATGTCTTCATGGAACTATGTCCATTTGTTTTAGACAAGCATAGTTCCCCCACTTTCCCTCTTTGCGGGTTTGCAAAGAACGCGTACAAGGCTTGTAAGTGTTTTGCTAATTTTAACAAATTCCATAACAATCCATTTGAAATAGAAGGTGGGAAAACAACAGGAGTTTCTCTAGTTTTTTGAGAACTCAGAGAGATACTATGTAGGACGCGTTTCGATTAACTATGATCAAAATACTTTTGATCATTTTTTGGTTAATCTCATCAGCTACTTTGGCTATGCTTAATTTTGGGTCATCCTGTCTGGTGGGTTTTGGTAATATTTTTGATGAAAAGAGCTTAAGCACTATCATTTAGCACTCCTGAATAGGCTAATGTCATTTAGTGTGTAAGTAGACCTTAAAATACACAAGATGCAGCAGTTATGGTTTTAATACATTATTGTTATTTTAGGTCACCTTTTGTGACACAAATCGAAAAATGAATTTGATTTCATGATGCGAATTTAGAAGGATGGGAGTTTGTTATGCTTTCTGTTATAATAATTTAATGATAGAGATAATAGCTTCACAGTATTAAGCATTTTTGAACTCATAAAGCAAAAGCCTACTTGACTTTTTAGTACCATAGGAGTGCCAGAGATGGACCCTAAAGTCCAGCTTATGAGATCGGAGATGAGAGTACAATGGATTCTCAATTTTGTGTGTTTTTGACTAAGAGCCAAGCTTAGGGGGTTTGGGTTTTTCTATGATTTCATGTTTTTAAGGACTCTGTATTTGTAACAATGTTTTATTCCTAGACTCTATCATTGTATTTGACACGGTTGATGCGGGTACAACAAAAATACAGCCACTGCAAGTGGAACGAACCTAAAAAAAAAATACGTAACGAAAGAGTTAGAACCGGGAAATTTCAGCCGTATTTCTGACCCTGGCTCACAATGATTTTTCGTGTTCATTGAAGCACAAAAGATACAAACAAAAATATAAGCAAATTTTTCTCATTCACGTATAATGGCGATTTTCCGTGGGAGAAGCAGAGGTCATGGGCGCCTGTCATGCATTGTAACTTAGGACCATAACAGTTGCAGTATAGCGGAATTTGGAAACCGCCTTGAAGTTGAGATTCAGGGATAGTATTGTACGTAAGTAGCTGCAAGCAATGCATTAGCCGTAAGTTTTTCTCATGTAGACTAAGAGTTATAATTGATCTGCAGATTGAATAGCTAAATACACGTATTAAAATCAGTTTGAGCAACTCGTTTTTTTTCCCACTTAAAAACTGGTAACAAAATTCCCCCTTATATTTTCCTTTTCTTTCCTTCAATATATCGGTTGAGGATCGGCAAGCTCGGACATATTTTTGCCGATCCAATTTTTGCCGATTTTGCAACATCGGCTGCCGATCCGAGTCCGAACAAATATCGGTTAATCTCTAAAAAACAATTGTCTGTTTGATTCAACTGACAAATTCATCCCATGATTGTTGTATGGTCATGATTACAACTCTGTATTCTGCCAAAGTTTTTAATTAATTTCCTTATTTTAAACACATGTTTACATCCACTGAGTGCATCAAGATGGCCTTTCATCTGTTGTTCCTTGTTTCATTAAAAACGGTTGCGGCTACCTGACTGCTTACATGCAGATCACTGTCTCCTTTCACTTATTTTAGCCGAACCCACAAAAATTGGCCTGAAAAAATTTACTGGGTGTTCCTTCCTGTGAGGACCGCAAATTAATCAATTTACCAAAGAGTGTTTAACTGTATAAAACTGGCCCATGATTTTTCTAGTCCAGGATGGGTTTTTCCTTTGAAATGTTGATTCTGGAAAGCCTAACTTAAGCCTGAAGTGTCACTAAAATTATTCGTATCAGTAACCATTACAAAACCGCTCCCTCTTGTTAAGTTTCGACTCAGACAATTAAAAAAAGGGGATAGAAGTCTCAGAAAGGTCATCTTTAGTGAAAGCATACGATATATGCTAAGTTGAAATACAGGGAGATCAAGTAAATGCTGATACTGCAGTGGGTAAAAATATTTGAAAAGTTACATTTTCAATTCTAAATCCATTGGAACTCCCACTAATTAATAATTATTAATGTAGATCCTACGCTGTATTGGCTTTCTTTTCACTGGTTGCAGCACGGTCTGGCCTGGATACACGTAATAAACATACTTATTTGTAAGGAAAGGCAGCTGGTAGTATTTGGTCTTCCATTTTGTGATTTTATCCGCCAAACCCTACGGCGGAATCTCCAAATTTAGAGTATTGATATTGAGTCAAATTTGGCCAGCAAGTCCTGAAGTGTTTACTATGTAGTGTGGGGGTGATGAGTTCAAGTTTCCAATATTTTCAATTCGAACCGTTTGACAAATGCAGATTGTAACTTGCAAACTCTGACAGGCATAGGTGACAGAACCAGTTGAAATAAGTTGCATGGCAGCAAAAATCGATTTTGCGAGTGGAATTGTTACATATCGGTTGGGCCTTTTTTAAAATACTACATTTTGCCTTTAAACCCCAATCTAAAATCGGGCAAAGGACACAAAGTCATGAGCAATGTTCAATTTGCCGAATAGAAAACAAATATCTGTGTCTCTCTTTGTATAACTCAAATCAATAGTAGCAAATGCCAATTCATTTCCTTTGAATATATCACAAACACGCTCAAACTTCAATTTGCATGAAGCAATTTTGCAATGGCAAGAACCCAGTTGGTGGGGGCATTCATTGTTGTTATAATAATCAAATCTTCCAATAAGAATATTGTAAAGATATGAATCACAGTAAGTTAGTTTTTAGAATTTTATCTGATCGTAATACTGAAGGTGCAACACGCAATTTCGCAATCAGGTATCCCAAAAAATATTGAAAATCCTGATTTTTGGCACTGATGTAAGGCTTCCAATAAAATATCCCCATCACAAAGGATTAAGCTGAGAATTATTTCTTTGGTACAGAGATTTCTTGGTACAACTGTTTCTAAGTTCGAAATTCAGCCTTATGGTATAGAAACAAGGAAAACTGCATGTACGCGATGTGTAAAATATTTCCCCGCCAAATGTCGCGAGCACTAACATGTGATTAAATGCTGCAAACTACATAAAATTACAATATGAACCCCACCGTCCCCCTCCAGGGATCAAAATTCGTGGGGTTTGGGGAATCAATTTACTGGAAATGACAAAACACTTAATACATGATGTCAATGGGAGAAATTGATTCTCATATCTTTGATGCTAAAAGAATAACTGCGAGAATCGATCTGTGTTCTCGTGAATGCTGCATCCATGCCCTCCCCAACACCCCACCGTCCCCCCTCCACAACACCCCGCCCGTCCCCCTCCACGACCACCCACCCGTCCCCCTCCGACCCTTTTGTTTAACTTTGAAGACATTTGAATAGCAAATACAAGCAAGAAATAATTTATGTCTAAGCTACCAGGAAACCATTACATTATGACAATATAAATATTTGATTTGGCCTATAATTAATTATACCCAATACTTCTAATTCTTCTTTTTCCATCTATTTTTGAATGGATTACAGTAAATCATTTATCTCTGGAGTGATATATAATAACTCCATTGGGAATGCAGTGATTCCTACTTATTGAATTTCTTCTTCTCGTTCTCCTATAATTTAAAAAAAGGTCAAGAGGCTATGATAAATACACCTCGCAGCTACACACATTATAGTACAGCTGTATGAAGGGAAAAAAGATACGAGTCCTAAATCTCTACTAAATTGGTTATGCAATCCATTAGCAAGGTACGGCCCTGGCAGATGGCAGCCACGTAGGATATGACTGTTATAAAATAAAATAGGTGTACTGTGAGAGCGCTCCACTAAGGAAACCTATGAGAGACATGTTTAAATACCAATGCCAGTCACGTGTTAAAGGTTCAAGCTATATTAAATACGGAATCGTTTTCTCAGCTAGCCCCAACTCAAGCAGAAAATCTAGTGAACATCTTTTCACATTCATGTCCAAATATTAAATTTTAAAGATACAATGCATGAACAAATAACTTAATATTTAATCCACTATAAAAGTTGGCGTTTCAGGGCCTAAGTTTAATAAATTGAATTTATTGGCTCTATTTAACATTGATATGAGGTGAGAATTGAAAGTCATTTGGCTGTATGGTCAGTCAAATATCATTATCGCTTCAATTTTATGCCCCAACTCCATTTCACAGACAGTCTAGCACCATAATTTGAAATATTAGTATCTGTAATGGTAGCTAAATGCATTAGACCAAAGGGCAATCCTCAAGGCAAGGCACAGTGTCCTTTCACAAAAAACTTCAAACTGAAATCAGATTTCTGGTGGCCCTGCAGTGGCGTAGCCAGAGGGGGGGCAGGGGGGCCGCGTGCCCCGAAATTAATGATTTCGTCGGTGGGGATGAGCCCGTCGGTTCACTTGAAAAATTAAGGTCATGGCACTTGCAGGCCGGTTTGTCGGCAAAGTATAGGTTTACAGTTCAATGGTCAGCGTGAGACAAGTAAATTTTACAAACTCGTACAAAAATTAGCCCTCAGAAGACGTTTAAAGCCTATCAAAACCAATTTTCAGGGGGATTCGCCCCTGGACCCAACAGGGGCCCTAAGGCGGGCCTGGAACCCTACCATTTTCTGTCGGTTGAGATGCGACACTGGCCCCCCCACTATGAAAATCCTAGCTACGCCACTGTGGCACTGGATAATGAGGACGAATTGCAATTCAAATCCACATTTCAGGTGTAAAGTTGAAAAAGCGTATCAAAACTAACGGAAAACGAACACATGCCAATAGAGAAAATTTTTTGTGGAGGAAAAAGCATTTTTTAGGCATCACCCGATCACATGATTAGATTTGCTTCAAACAGAAATGAATGACATCACTTGGTGGCATTCTAGATTGGTTTCACTGTTATTTAATATGCCATTTTCTCGGGTTTAGCTTAACGGGGCATTCGTGATCCACAGCCTAGTCCCCGACGTACCTAAAAGATGTTAAGATTTGTATATCATCGGAACGTTAGCCTTAGTTCATCACGTGTGCCCAATCGTACGTGCAAATTCGCGATTGTAAGAAATTCACAATTTTGTATTTCGTCCGTAACGGACAGAAATTACTCATCACAGTAGCCTAGGACGTGGGAAAACGAAGCAATGCTCATACCAAACCGCAGGATCGGGGATCGGCTCAGCAGTTGGGGAATAGGATTTCTCAAGGTATCTAGTGATCAATGAAGAAACAAGATGTGCTAAAATCACGAAATAAATGCACAATCTAAAATGCAGTTTTATGTCAGACATTTCAAGTGTATATTTATCATTTGTAAACTTTAAGCTTATCCCACAAACACTTGGTATATGCTCTCTTTTCACCAATACATTAAACTTGCAAAATAAACCCTGGAATAAACATTGTCTTTAATTATTTTTGCTGTGAGACTCTCTAAAATGACAGTGGCTCAAGAGGATTACTACAGTTTAATTCCAATACTGACACATAAATACAAACAACATCTTTATATTTTGTAGAAGACTTTTTTACTCAGGTCTAACAAATAAGCATATAACTTTGACCTCATCTTAGTGCTCATACCCTGAAATTGAGACTTTAAGGTATTGAAGAGAACTCCCGATGAAATTACACACGAATTTGACACTTTTTTCCTGAAAATAATTACAAATTTCATGCATATAAGTTCCCAAAATGCCGCCAATCAAGTGTGTGGAGGTTGTTACACATCATCATCACGCCATGCAACACATCAATCATTGAGGTAACACTCGATCTCTATCTTATCTTCAGTAATATGAGAAAAGTCTACTGCCAACGGATCTTGTCACGTATAGCAGGTGCTCTTGTTTTGGAGGCATCAAGTTTTATGACGCAAGTTTTAAGAGTATGGTCCCTGTATATATACGTAGACTTTTGTTACTCTAACCTCAAAGACGGCCATATTTGAATAAAAAATACTATCAAAATTTTATTTAAAAATTGGATTCTTTTCAACAATAGTGGAGAGTGAATATTTCATGAATATGTGCACATGGAGGTGAATGAGTCCAGCATGGAGTTTATAGGTCAACTTTGCACCACTGTGACTTTAAATGGGATAGATGTCACTTAAATGGCAAAGATCATTAAAGGTTTAGCAAAGAGTCTTCGAGTGTGGTGAATTTTTAGCTATTTGTTAATGCCATCAGTCTGTGTCACTCTGTCTGTTCTGAATGCCATATCTTTACTTCTCCTAAGCACCTGTCATTCTTGAGAATTTGGTTAAAACATCTCATTTCACTGAACTTCATGTGCACTTGAAGTAATGCAGAGGTCAAGAGTTTATTTATGGCAATGTTTATACACTTTTAACCTAAATTTTGTCATAAATCCCTTAATTAATGAACCTTTTTAAAATTGGCAAACAAAAAACCAGATACATGCCTCCAACTTGAATAATTTCAAACTGTCTTAAAAGGGACTTTAAAATGACTGCCGGCGGGGGTACCATGGCTTTGGCAAAGCACACCTGACATCAAACATTGACAGTCAGAATAAATTATAATTTGCATATCTTTTACCTCAAGGATAATAATTTTATCAATAGACAAAACTACAATAAATAAAAAGCATCAAGAATAGTCTTTGAAAGAACAAGTGTTGCAGTGAAGAAGCATGTAAGGAAGGAAGTATTATAATATTATGCAGTGTGAATTCAAAGGTGTCCGCCAGCAGAGTCCTGGACATTAAAATGAGTTACGTCCACTTTTAAAAGTGACCAATCCTTGTGACACAGCAGCCTTTTTTTAGAACAACTTCTTGTAAGGCCTATGGCAAAGTGATACTTACCATTTATATCTAAGTTGTATGTGTGCATATGTATGCTGCAAGCATGTGTAACTGTGTTTGATTGTATTTCAGTTCATTTCACACTGTGTAGACATGGACACACGCATGACTTTCGACCGACAAAAGTGGACACACAAATTCCGAAGGATGTCCATGGTTGACAGATAGTGCCAGAGAGTTGAAAAACAGTGTTAAAACCCATGGGGGGGGGGAGGTCCTGAAATTTTTGGGGGTCTACAGTCCAGTCCATGGGTGCAGGTCCTCTGTGAAAGTCAAATCTGTGTGGTGTAAGTTACGTTAGGCAAGTAAAAATTCATGTGTGTGTGTTTCCGCGGTTCTGCTGTGTAAAATCATGCAAGGTCCTATGTACCCTGTTTTCAGTTGACGGTGAAAATGGCCTGGTGTGTGTATGTGCCTTGTGTGTGTGTGTGTGTGTGTGTGTGTTGCATGCATGCTGCGGTTTAATGCATTATGCGCGCATTGTTAAGATGATAACCTACCTACAAAAATAGCCTGCCCTCTATTAGGAAACAATCATATTCAAAGCACATATAACTTGTACAAAGTATCAGAGTCCACCATCTTGAAGTTACATTGATCCACCTAAAGAAGATAAGTCCAGATCCTATCCCAATGAATTTGACTATTTAAAACAAATTGAATTGTAAATTTAGACATAATGTTGGAAATAGAGATTCTTGACCAATTGTGAGAACCTCTAAGGCCCTGAGTCAATGGATAACACTTATGAGCTCACAGTAGTAGTGCCATTAGTCATAATCTGACAAAAAAGACGGCCACACTGAATAGCATTATGCATCTTGCATAAGAGTAGGACATCCCGCCCTACATCTTGAAGCTAAACAGACGTCTTGTGCAATTCCCCCATGTTCCCTGTTGATTGAGTAACTGATCACCACTTAATTCTAACGTAATCATGCTTCTGTTCCCAGTCAATTCACACTTGTCTAGCATGCATCTATCTCTCCAGGCGAAGCAATTGAACCACTGTCTTACAACCATCAACCTGAACACCTTAGAATTGGAAACATGATTAAACTAAGGGAAGTAATAAAGTCATCTTCTTTTTAAGACTAGACTGTATTTTTCATGATTGTATCCCATTTTGGGTTTTGGTTTAACAATATCTTGGAACAAAATCGATTCTTACAATTTTAGGAATCCATGGATTGTGGATATTAGAATCTCAACTTTTCATGATCATTGAGGTATTCCCTGACCAAAGTACTTAAACTGTGTCACCTGTAGTTTGAAAAAACCGCATCAACATACTTGAACTCAATGTTCCTCTTAGCCAGGGTCCAGAGACTGCAGCTTAAAGCAATGAATTGTACCATGTTCGAACAACAGAAATATTGGCCCAAACAAATAAAAGTTTGATTACGAAAACAGTTCAATTTCAGAGTGATATACAGGGAAAACCATGAAGTGCAAGTGCGACTATGTATGTGTTCTGTGATTTGGGATCACACAATCCTATACTGTAATGCAAAGGTACATGCTGCTTCTCTGTATCAACTTTGGCTACTATCAAATGCTGAATTAACATCCAAATCCACGTGCTTATCTTTAAGAGATCTTTGTATGCATGAAATCAAGTAGGATATTGAAGGATTACACATGCTTCCCTCTTAGCAACTGTCTTATAACACCTACTACACTGGAAATGCATGTACTTGGCCAGGCTTTGGCACACCTAATAATTATCAGTGGACAGTTTTTTTTGAGGGACATGAAGAAAATTTCTCAATCCTTATACCAATTTTATACTGATTTACTGACAAAAGTAGCACGGGGTGATGGACCTCTTTTGAAATGAAGTGGTATGTCCAAATAGACACATTTAAAATTTTTAATAAAGGTAAGGCAATTTTTTCTTTTAAAAACAATTTAAATATGTTTATACTTTTTTTTTCCTCCTGACCTATCAACTTAAGTCAAATGGTTTGCTCTGCCCCTCCCTAACCACTCTTCTCCAGAACTATGCAATTTGATGAATGTTTGCCTTTTCATGATGTCAAATTGCATATACAAGGGTGGTTTCAAATTAAAAATCCCACCTTTCCAAAGCAATTTTCAACCTACTTCCCACAAAATCAGGCTTCTCCCTTCAAGTATTAAAGCATGACCCCCAATTCTACGTCAAGATATTAGGATTAAGGATTAGGATTTAGGGTTAGATAGGGTCTGGATTAGGCTATTGACTAGGGTTAGGTTTTTATAATCTGTGATGCCTTACAGAAGGTAGACCCATTTATTTAATTTTCATTTACTTTGGCATAAGTTTGAGCAATCCTAAGAAAACATGCAATGTTATTCTTGTGCCTTATTGATTAAAAATGACAAAAATCTATTTTTTCAACAATAAATTTCTTGCAAAACAAGTTTTTACAATTCGCAAATTCAAAACTTACTTTTAATCCAGTAACTTATCTCAATCTAAGGTTACATAACATCAATTGCCAAAATAACTTTATGTGTAACTGCACTGTTGCACAATGTTAGCACATAAGGGCACCTTGACTAATTGTTCACCCCAACTTTTCAAATCACAGTCACAACCTAGTTCCCAAGCTTATGTTAGAGTTATGATGCACAGACAAATGTTTATCAGTGATTCCTTTACGAATAACCTCTGTCACTTTTCCTTTGAATTTTTCAATACGTAGCCTTACACAGACCAAAAGTGTGAATAATTTGGGAAAGAATTTAAAAATGACTTTCAAACTGACTTTCTTTTTAACCACCCTGTAAATTGCATCAGTTTGCGTAATGGCATTTATGGCCACACACCACACAAGCAAAATGTGGTCCACTGCAACAAACTTCCTTTTATGGCAAGACTGTTCACAAACACGACACAGACACATTCTTTTTTCTTCCTTTTTTTGTGCAATAAAAAAGATTCATCTTCCAGGACAGATCCATAGAAATTCCTGGTCCTGTCATAATTTGTCACAATTGAAGTCTCTCCAGATTTACAAAGCTAACTTGCTTGCACACTTTCTTTAGGGTGAATACTTTCACAATTGAACATATTTGGAAGCGTTATTAAAATTAGGTTTTAACAAACAACCAGCTAACATGCTATCCTATGGGTTCAACCTATTTTTTTGCAGGCTTCCTAAATTCAAACTTGAATTCTGGTTCACGAAAGTGCAAAAATAACCCCCACAAAAATGATGAGATGACATTAAGTAGGTTTTGCTGTCCCATTGAAGAAGCTGACATGCAAAATTTGATTTCTTCATATTTTTTCAGTCCTGAAAAAACAGCACAACACGAACTTGCTGATGCTCAAATTATTTGTTCCAAACTCATAATGATTTAACCCTTATCTTTGTCATGCACAAGGAGCTTGTGTACATCTATTTAATTCATAGCAATGTTATGCAAGGTAGCCTTTGATTTGACTAATACTAGTTCAGGATGAGACTATTCTGTGATAAATATTTGCCATACAGCCAGTCACCCAGTCAGTCATACTTTAACATGCTACATTTTCTTCTTGAAGCATTTTTCCTGTAAATTCATATCTACATTCCCGAAACCTGTGATTTCTTGAGAAAATACGAAAATGTTGTCACATGGGCCAAATGTGCAGTGGAAAAGTTCCTCACCTTAAAGGTCCTTGGACATGCTTTAACATACTTATAATACCACAAAAAAACAAAAAAATTGTTTCATTCATAGTATGTATTGGTATCAATGTCAAATCTGCAATGAAGCATTAATTGAGAACCGGATATATTTTGATAAAATTGGGCATAATATCATTTTGTTTTGGACAATGCTTTCAAGAAATTCCAAAATGAAATGATTATCGCGCTGGCAATCGTGACCCAGAAGTGACGTCGAGTAACAAATACGCGATACGCTTCATGATCTTCATCGTGGAACGGACCGGCGCGTGGCCCATTTTCCTTGCATACGTACACGTTGACTTCTCGTGATATGCGTCGTCGTGTTGTATCATATGGCAAAATTTTCTTGAGATTTGATGCCTTAAAATTACGATTATATTGCTGTATGGTCGATGCTTGCTGCACCAGCGTGACCGTACCCGACAATGGAAAACAGAACAGAATAGCTTTAGTTCAAGTATTTCAGACGAAGAAACCGACAAGGAGAGATATCTGTAGTGTGCGGTGCGGTTAGTCCCACGTGTGACCTTTGTTTACAACTTGTTACTCTGACGTCATTAAACTGGGTCAATCCAACTCCAGCATCTTGATACGCATTCGCGAAATCAGGAGAAGGCCCTGTCTTTTGGGTATATTAACCTTGAAATTTAACACTTTCCCGGATGTCACTTTAAAAATCTGTGTTGCGATATGATAAGGATACGTTGAGGTACGAAATGTTAAGAAATAAGAAATGTCCTACTCAGCTGTCCATGGACTTAAGCCTATCAATTCAAAGGCATCACCAGATTGGGGAGTCACTGGGGAAAGTACTTTGATTGCAAATTTTCATTATATTAAATGCAAATTTTGGTAATTTAAAAACGAGAGATCAAGGATTCTGGGCTTACTCCAAGGTGTGGCGTTGCGTTGTGCAATGAGGTGAAACAAACCAATTATGAACATTCCCATATCCTACGTCCCTTAACTGCTTTTTTTCCACTTTTCAAAAATCACGGAGCGTACCCGTTTTGTTTTGGGAAATTGGCCCCTAATCTAACAAGAAAATAACGCTACACCTTTTTGCGGTGATCGTCAGGTATGTAGTCTATTTCCGAAAGGATGTTGGGGATATAGGCCTATAGCCAGTGAAATTTGTTCATTTTTAAGGCCAAACAAAAAAATCAAGTTGGTTCCCAGTAGTAGTCCAAAAACCTAAATGTAAAATGCACTTGTTAGTTTAATTTTAAAAAAAAATTGAAGGGCTTCCAGAAATTGCTCAAATTGGCTAATGGCAATTCAAGACAGTTTGCAATCATACTTGATTGTCCAATTATAGTTTATAACCAAAAATATTGATTTTGGATCACTTGATATCTTATAACATTGAAACATTCTATCATCTGATTTTGTCTTAACATGCAAACCTCCTCAGTAGATAAAGAAAAACAACAACAAAATACCGTAAAATGGCTCCAAATTAAATGCAATGTGGCCTACTACACTGGCAACACACTTGAATCCCCTGCTGACGCCACTTAGTCCATCAACCACTGGCTCCACCAACCATCACCTCACCCATTGGATCCTGCTTCAAAATCAATTACCGACTACCCCCACCCATCAACCATCAACTCCATTCACACCATGGAATACTGACTTTGTCCTTGTCACACACTGATTTCAGTCATGCATCAATTAAGAGGGCACAAAACGCTACAAGACTAACTATTAGGTTAAAAAACCCTAATTTTTGCACAATTTATTGCTTAAAGAACACTATCAGTGATTTGAAAAATATTTGAAATTTGCAAATAGCTTCAAAGTGAAGGATAAGTCTGTAATAAATCTCATAAGTTACCTTCTAGCTGTAGAATTGACAGAAGGAAGAAAACGGCAAGGTTCCAAGATACGATTCTCCAGTCAATTACGTGTTGTAGTAGTGTCCGAACGGACGTAATGACTAAATCTCCGATTCTGTCCTTATTAGGTTGCTTCTGGTCTAATAATTTTGCAGGGTAGTTAGGATACCTTACTTGTTTACAACATACTGCCCAAACTGATTTTTGATGATTTTTTTTTCGGTTACTGATTTCAAATCACTGATAGTGTCGTTAAGGGACGTGGTATAATCAGGTTAAACAGTAGATGATATTGAGGAATAGGAAGGGCTTGTGTTGGCCCAGGTCAGGGAGATTCTAACAGAAATTATTTACGTACTCATTAACTGCGTTTTTCTCGAGAAGACACTTTTTAGCCACAGAAAGAACACACAAAGTATTTGAATAAACATGAATTTTCTTCCATTTGACCTCTTCCCCAATTTTTAATTTCCAGAAATTGTAGAAGTAAAACAACATCCTCTGTTGACCTGACATATATGGTCAGAATGGTCAGAGTTTTAAACCCTGATCTATGTTTATAAAGCTCAATGGCAATTTACATCGACATTCCCCTTCCTGTCAGGCACCAACTCACCACCAAATCAACCATTTAATAAAGGAAAACTTTCACACCTGTCAACCAAGTATTATTCACCTGAGCCTTTCAACCAAGTACTTACAAATTTTGTCAGTACAGGATCTTCCTGCAACTTTTTGGTCTTTTTTTTTTCAATTTGGCTTTCTGGCTTTATTATACTCGATTCATCTGATATGTTACCCCCGTACCATTTTGCAGAGGTAAAAATTCAATGAGCGCAGGGACTTTCTGTTAATCATGTTTTGTGAGGAATGTCAAGGACTGAAATACACTATTGTGTGTTACCATACATGAATGAAATTGTAATTTAGTGGCCTTTGAGTGGGTTAATATGACCCGGATGGTCCTCCAAAATAATCCTGGTGGCATGTGCATTGAATTCTTTCATTTTCCTTCCTTCCCTCTCCGACGAATTGATAGGGTCCAAAACTCCAGGGGAGAGAATATCACAACGCAATCGACTATATAAACCTTCCCGGTGGGGGGGGGCTGATTTGAGGCCCAAAAATGGGGTCTCCGAAAACTGGGTTGGTTCCAGAAAATTTAAGAAATAAGCTGCGATCCTCCTCAATTCCCCACTCCTTTTTTTGAGGGTTTTGAAGAAAATTTTGGTAGAAAGTGTGCTTTGGACCTGAAAAGTAGGGTCTCTGGAAATGGTCCTAAAATGGGGGCACTGGAACTGAAAAAGATCCTAAAATGAGGGACTGTATAGTGGTACATCCATCAACTTCCTCCTTCCTCCCAATGTGCGAACTCCCCCCCCCCCCCCCCAACCTGTACATTTATTGTTTTGCTGTCATACCCGACATTTTAAACATTTTAATTTTTACTTACCACATTTTTACCATTTAACATTTAATTTCCATTCCACAACAACAAGCACATTGCAAACACACACACACACAATGTAAGCACATACACACTAGTTCATAAAATAATGAAGTGGGATTCAAGGGAAAAAGAATAATTTTTTTAGTAGCATACAAAGAAAACTTTCTAAATTTAAGAGGTAAACATACTCCATGTGTGACAAAATCATGTTATTGCCCTACCTATAACTAGGTCAAAAAGTACTAGGCATTGCTATATGAAAGAACTGCAGAGTTCAGGGCACTCTAGCCAAACAACCATCCAGCCTACACATACACATGTGTGTATATCTAATTACTGACCTTGAGGTCCAAAAAATGGTTCCCTCTTTCTTGGTAAGACCTTACTAACAATTCCTGCAAAAGAGTCGCCAGCACTAACAGTGAACACAGAGTATTGACTATGAATTTAGTCTAACAAAGAAATGTGTTAAAGTGTTACAAGTGTAACACTTTCTGTGCCTTTCTTGATAGTTATGCCTGTTTCTTCTTGCGTGTTAATGTCTTCCAAGGGGGTGAGTGTTTTTGGGGCCATAGAACCTTTTTGCTCACTCCTCCATTAACTGTTTTGTTTCATACTGTGGAGTAATGGGAAATAAAGTTTGATGAACATATTGATCTATCCATCACCCCATCACTCTCTTATAGACTACTTCGTTAGCCAAAAAATACTGGGGTTTCTCACGTTGGAAACAAGGCCCCACGGATCATATTTATTTACAAAAACAAGGAAGGATATTACTTTATGTTACTTTTAAAATAATATTCTTAGCAAATCTTTACCAAAGCCACCACCACCAACTTTCTTACTGGAAAAGAAAAGAATAAAAGTTAATATTTCAGAAACAGATTAAAAGTAAGGAAATCTGACTGGATTGATATTATATTTTAATTTTGTTGCTTGGTTTTGTTTCAGTTTGATAAGTATAATGGTATTTGGAATTTGAATGAAATTATATAAAGTTTTGATTTTAAGAAGTAATAACACATTGATTGTTAGGAGTTCAAAAGGTAAATAAGGTTAAATAAGGGGTTATTTTCAGCCTGAATCTCTGCCTGCAAAACAAAGTGTCTGTATGTGCACGTGTATGCATAAAAAGGAATTGTTAGAGTCAATAGATCGGATTTTTCCTCTTTTTTTTTAAACAAGTACAGAGGTATATAAGGGTTTGACTTTCATAATTACACCAAACATCACAACACCCTATAATCTTTA
>JAMKCH010035798.1:0-24649 GCA_023653785.1 Ophioderma brevispina
ATTGGACGCCCCACCATCTATACATTTCGTAGACAACGCAAGACTCCGATGGCTGGCATGTCCTTCGATTGGAGGATGGCCGTCTAACGAAAGATAGCAGTATGCGGAGCTTACATTATCTGGCAAAGTAAGTTGGTCGACCCCTGCTCCGCTACAAGGATATTTGTAAGCGTGATATGTGGTACCCTGAACATCGACATTGGGTGTCTGGGAAAAACTTGCTGACAATCGTCAACCTTTGGCGGAGAACGTGAAGCACACCTTGGACTTGGAACAACAGATCATCACCAGTTTGAGAAGCAGCGAGCTAAAGAAAGCTGCAAGATCCTTGATAGCCCAAGCTGTATATCCCATATAATGTAGCACCTGTGGCAGAAACTGCCACTCTAGGATTGGCCTCTTTCACCACAGACGTCGCTGTTCACCTAACCTGTTACTCAATGGTGGGGCGCTTTATCCATAGTCGCTTTGCGACTGACGAAGGCCATGATAGAAAAAAATATATATATTATATATATATATATATATTATATTATATATAATTTAGGTGTAATACGATTTATGTAGATAAGGGTGGGACATCAAAATGTTTTTTTTTTGCTCGGATCCACTTGGAACTCCAGGGGAATTTTCCTTGGTATATGCTATTGTAAACTTGAAGTATTATAGTAAGATCGGAAGAGTTTCACCCGGCAGTAGAATCTCTTCATTTCCCTATACTGCCTGTACAAACGTAATTTAACCATGTTTTTAGATTTCTCCACCACGTCCTAATATCTGGAAATGAACATATGATTTTTTAAAGGAAATCCTTGAAAATGGATATGGAATAAATAAATTGTGATATCATTCTTTTGTTATCCCATTAAAATCAATCCTTTATTGTTACTCTATCATGTTCTTTCTGTCAAATATGTTACCCCTACCCCCTAAACAACTTATTAGTATAGCGCTTTGCAATATATGAATTTTAGCCCTCGTAATAATACTCTTCTGTATCCAGTGTTTCAATTGTACCAAAGGGATTTTGAACAATTTACTAACAAGGCCAAACTAAAATAAAGGCAAATGAATGCAGTGAGGACTTTAGGAAATGAACGTGGTAACAATTTTGCTTCGGTAATTAAATCCTTTTCTTAGGGGTGAGTGGTTGTGGTTGTACTGATATTTAAACTATGGAAGTAAAAAGAAATCACTTTTATGGTTTTATATAGTAGTAGGGTCCAACCTGGTGTTCAAAAAAACATTTCATTTTGGATCCTTGCAATGACCAAATGTACGCAAATTTTTGATTCTTTGACAAATTCCACTGAAAATCGCATGAATTTTAAGGCTTCAAATTGTACTTCTCGTCCTATATTGGTAAAAAATATGAGAATAACAGCCATTCGATGTTTGTCCAGTTCCAATCTTTGCATATCTTTCCTTTAGCAATTGTATAAAGTTTTTCGAAAATCATCGAAAGCAATTTTGTAATACCAAGAAATCATGTTTCTTCCTAGAAAGCTATTTTAATGGGTAGGGTAAAAATCGCCATCTCTATATTGTAGTGGAATCAAATTGGGTCGTTTTGCCATTAATTTGTTACTCATAATATCTTACACATGTTAAGGACTTATCCGAGGGTAACAACCTTTTTAAGGCAAGGGAAAATCATAATATTACCAAAAGGCGAGTTGAAAACATTGAAAAATGGGGTGGGGGAAAAGGTAACATCTGGGTTTTTGCGGCGGTACTATTGCCTGGTGTGGAAACATGCTTCGATCTTACTGATACTTGAGGTTTATTATAATAGCCTATACCCATAGAAAATTCTCCAGGAGTTCCAAGGGACTCTGAGAAAAAAAAAACATTTTTCGTCACCCTAATGTAGTACGACATTTATTTCTTGTAAAGTGATGTTGTAGAAAGATGTTTAAGTAAATATCTCCCAAATATTTTGTAAAAGAGCAATTTCATTTTACCAAATTATGCTAAGTTATTAGGCCTAATTTGGCACAAAAAAACCTTACAAAACGTATAAAAAAATGTAGGTTACGACATTTTTTTACTCATATGCCGCCCCCCCAGATTAATTAATTTAAAAAAGAGTAACGATGATACGCTTAATTTAACTATATTAAAGTACAAGGCTCAATTTATTGTAGTTATTAGGCTTAATTAGGCTTAATTAGGTGTTAGATACGACTTTGTTGCAACTCAAAATTGAATTCCATGTCGATGCAACAAGTCGTAAGTGGTTGATACGACTTTGTTGCATGAACGGGAACAATTATGTGTGTAGTGACGCCCATTTTAATGAGCCTAAATTACTCTAATTAGTAGATTAAGTGGGAAATGAAATAGTTAGAGATAATGTACAAAAAACATTTTATCGGTGTAAAAAAATTGTTTTCTTTGAAAGATCGCAAAAGAATGAAACACAAAAATGCTTCCTCTGTAAAATATGAAATGCAGATAAAGATACGACTTTGTTGCACTCACATGACGATACATATAACCTATATATATATAATAGATATATATATATATATATATATAATATATATATATATATAGTGAAAAGTACCCTATAATATTGTTATCTATATTATATATATAAAAATTAAGATTATATATAGATAAATATATTATATATATAGATATATATAATATATATATGATATGATGTTCAATTGACAATTAGCAGCTTTTTAAATTATTTTTTTATCATCACAGATATCTTCATTACTTATAAAAATTGCCTTGTTTTAAAAGTGATACAAAAGCCTACCGCTAGTACGTAAATATAGAGACGCAAAACGAGGGGACAGTATCGTGTTTCCTCCTGACAGCCAAATGCATGGCAACTGCTGTATTGTATTCTCCTATCACATTTGGGGGTAGCAAACGTCAAAGTGCATGCACAAGTAGACACAGGACACCCACATACATATGGGCGCATCACACTCACTAAATCACTCCTCATTTGAGGGTAATGTAAGAGCTGTGAATGAGTTCCTTTAAACTAAACAACTTTACTAATATGTAAGTGGTATAAGCTATAGTTTAGTATAAAGAAAGAAACATAATTGGTCTACGATGTCAGCAATAGATAATTTTTAAATCGTCCAGAAATAGTACCCGAAGTTCAAATGTTCATATTGCGTTATCGACGTATGAGGTGGTATTGTGCAAAAATTGACATTTGTCGGCATGATTTGTTTGCCAAATCTAATCGGAATATTGAGATATACAAGATAAAACAAAAAAATTAATCTTCGTTAGGATAAAGCTCCTATCGAGATTTCATGGAAAAATGTTTCACACACAATCCTATAGCACAAAGTTCGCTATTTTGTACATATATTTAAACGGAAACGATTATTTAACAGTGTGTCCCCTCAATAAGCGATGTCACATACAACACAAATTTGCGCTGACCCTAACGATTACAATACCATACAATGTATGTATATAGATTACATCAATGTCGTACACGGTTAGGCTTACTATGAAAATATTGCCTATCCATTCGATTTCAATCCTGCAAATGCGGCTGCATTTGTGGTAGGAATACCAACAGTAATCGGGAATAATGAGCGTAGTAAGATAGGATGGCCTACCATCTGGAGGATCTGGCTACCTTGAAAGCAGGTGTTGCAATGGGAAAGGAATCGGAAAAGGTGATCGCAGGACGGTGTTGTTGTTAACGCTTGTGACATTTTCAGACAGCACGTGAAATGAATCCAGACAAACCATTTTTTATTTGAGATGACTCTTACAGCTATATAGATATTGACCGGGAAGCAAATCGAATGGCGCGCTATGTTCAGCACGTGGAGTTGTAGGTTTCCGATAAAACGGTGGCGATGCTTAGGTACAATGAACCGGCGTCGTGTCGATATTTTTGCTTTAAGAAACTCGGGGTGACTGGTACCGTCCTGAATTACAACCTCAAAGCACAGTCACTTCTGCATTAAAGTGAGTGAAGCAAAAGCTGTTAAGTTGTGGTAAAGGTATGTGATCTATTTGGATGTAACTCTTCCCGTTATGCATCCATCATTTTCGTATTTCTGAGTTTGTGCTACCCCCCTGAAAGCGCCACCATCGACGGAATTGAAATGCCGATTGGCGCAAATCAATCAATGGAGTTTAATCAAAGTTTTATGTGATGACCCGGTAGTGAAGAGAGAATGGCCAAAACGTGACCTGAGAACAGGCGGAATGGCAACTATCTACTACAAGCTAATTTCGGTATTTTTTGAAAGTATGGTATGACATCTCAAAAAGATAAAATTGCCCCAAAATTCCTGGGGGGGAACATATGCAAATTTGATGCATCAAAAATGCTGCCAAAAATGACTCGTTTTAGCCAATTCTTTAGGTACTGACTTCATTTCGTCATCTTACGAGATAGTTAGGGTCATAAAACCTATTGTGAGATATTATTTCTCATTCAACACTTTATTTATTTTGAGTTATTAGAGACAATACATATTTTAAAGATTAGAAAGCGCTTTCAATATGGTGGCCATATAAAAAATGGCGTTTCTTTAATTTATTAGATTAACTTAGCAGAAATGTGTACTTTTGAAATTACCACTTCTGAATTAATACACACTATTAATGTTTTATAGGCAGTAGAATGTCTTATACTATTTTTACACTAATGAAGTTTTTCCATAACCTTATCATTTAAATATTTATAATCAATATCTTAATTAGATTGATACATAAAAAGTAAATATGTGTCATATATTAGAGTATCAGTTGAACTAATATATAAAGCATTCAAATGTGGATAGTGTCTATATAAATGCGAAGAGGGGTAAAAATTAATACAAACACACATAAGCATGTGCAAAGCACAACAACACACGCACGCACGAACATGTTCAAGGACATGTGGTAAAACAAGGATGCATTTGTTGCAGAGAAGAAATGAAAGAGTGCATAAAGCCGATAAAAGCACAAATTAGCTCTAAGATATGACACTAGGATATTTTGGCAGATTCTATGCATTTTTAACTGTTGGATGGGTACCTGCTTCCAGTTTAAAGCTCTGGACGCCACTAGGTTGTAATGGTTTGTGCATAAAGAAACTTACGTACTTCTCAGTCCCTAAGTATGCACCTTTCTCATAAATCCCAGGGAAACCCAAAGATTGCTGTTAGTTTTAACAAAATAATGATTTATTTGAAAGCCGATTTCAACATACAAGTTTCAAAAATAGATGTAAAGAGGGCGTACCGGTTACACAGAAGAGGGGCGCCAGCTGCCTATCCTCTTTAAAGTGATGGAAGAAAGTTTAAAATAATGGAAAAATTTTATAAATTAAAATTTTAAATAAAAATCATCCAAACCCATGGTATTACAGTATTTTAGTATATCAGTCATAACATACATATTTAAAGGGAAATATGTCATGATTCTGAATATTGGAAAATTTGGTTGGATGAGAAAGCTTAAGTAACGTAGACTACATATATAAATCAAAAATAAGGTGAAAAATTGTCCACATTTGTGCGTTTTTGCCCTTTCTACTTTCCCGCCCAAGCTTACCGAAAACGATACAGACAAATCCACATCGCAGGAAAATGGTGACGTCAAAGTGAGACCATCCATACTTTACGTCGTTGTGACCATAATATCGCAGTGTGCCACTTCAATAATAATTAAAACAACGAAATGAAACAAAATATGTCATGCTGTAACTTTTTTTCTAATTTTATTATAATTTCAATTAATCCATCAATATTACAGTGTCAGCTAACAATTCGATTCAACACGATGTTTTGGTCATCAATTTGACGTCACGAGTTGGGCGATTTTTGATCAATGAAGCCCGTGGCGAAACATCCGCCCGTTTTCTTCGTATGTCAAAAAAGCAAAAATTAAAATGCCTCTATTGTTTGTTTAATTTACATCAAATGGTTTATTTTTTTTAAAAAAAAAAAAAAAATGTATGTACATATATTTTATGAATTTAAGTCAACCGGCATTTATAATTACAAGCATCTATATGCGCTCCACGAAGAACGGGAGCGCTTTACAAAAATAGGCAGGGGGAAAAACAAAAGAACAAAAATTATGGAAACAAGTGAGTTTTCAGCTGTCGTTTGAACACAGGCAAGGACTGCACTTCACGGAGAGATACAGGGAGATCGTTCCAAAGGCGAGCAGCAGCGATTGAAAAGATCATGTCACCAGCTCGTTTGCAAGACATCTCGAAACAAATGAGCCGGGTACGATATGATGATGAGCGCCGTAGTTGCCTATATTCGCAGGATCCGTGTTGCTGGAGAGCATAGGCTGATAGAAACTTGGAGCCAGTATCAATTAAAAAAGGCTGTAGATGTACCGCAGGAGTTTAGAGATCTTGTCTAAAACAGGGAGCCAATTGCAGTTCCCTAAGCAAAGTCAGTAGAGGGACTGTCCGTCAGCAAGCCATCACCAACCAGGACAGCCTTGTTTGTGCGGCGTTGAAGGCGAGTAAGGTCAGCCTCACGAAGCCAAGAAGCAAGAGAGTTGATAGTCAAGGCGGGAAGAACCAGTCCTCTAACAACATGCTGACATGCATCAGTGGTGATGAAAAGCCGTATACGCCAGAGGTTATGTATGTGAAAAATTTAAAGATTACAAATAGAGTGACTGAGAATACATAGTGGAGAGACTCATCAAAGGTGACGTCCAAATTCATTGATGATGTTGATCTCTGGATGGATAATCCACCTAAACTTAAAAAGTAATTGTTGGAAAGAGCAGCAGAAACATTTCTATTAGCTATAAGAAAAAAACTTTGTCTTATCCTGGTTTAAACGAAGCGTGTTATGAATCATCCGTGCATTGAAACATCCAATCAAGAAGATAACCTGGCGAGCACGCGTTGACAATCACCCTCAGATCTGGGATCAAACTCGCATAAAGTTTCAAATCATCAGACAGAAGCGCTGGAACGGAAATATCAAAAGCACGCACTATATTGCCAACGGGGGATGTATACAAAATAAACCCATGGGGCCGATGATTGAGCCCTGCGGCAACGAATATCTCATAAACATGGTCATCCGAGAATTCGCCATCAATAGACACTTTGGTCACACGATCTTCTTAGGTAGGTGGAAACCATGATTAGCCATGTGCTTGATGCCAAATTTTGATTACAGTCTGTTCAACAACAAATCGTGATCGACAGGTACGAAGGCAGCATACATGTCGCGAAGACAATGAGGACAGCGTTATTTTTATCAAGGGAGCAGAGAAGATCATTTTGACCTTAATGCAAGAGCAGTCTCGTACTATGATGACGCTTGATACGCAGATTGAAGATGTTCACCAAGATTATTGCTGTCCAAATGGTACCAGAACTTGACGTGACGCTGCCTTTCAACTTTTGAGAGAAGGAAGGTGGCTATAGGCCGATAGTTCTTAAGACAATTTCTGTCAGCATTGCTCTTCTTAATCAAGGGTGTAAATAATAGATTCTTTTAGATCAGATGGGAAAATGCCGCTGGAAAGAGAAGCATTAACAATTTGAGTGATTAAGGGAGCCAAGATGTCAAGGTTCTCTTTGACAAGCAAGATTGGATTGTATCCAAGGAACAAGATTTATTTGGACTGCCTGATTATATCAGCAACGTCGTCACTTCCAAGCAACGAAATTAGGACAGAAAATATTCATTGAGATACAGTTGTGACAGGATCATGTCTTAGATTGGCACTAGCAGAGGCATCGGTCGAACAAATCATCCCACGGATCTTTCGACTTTCTCTATGAAAAAAAGTCAAGAACTTGTGGCAGGTCATGTTTGGATCAGATGCGTAGATCGTGGAAGGCTTATTAAGAAGGCGTTGATGTGCGATACATTTCTTTAGAGTGGAAGGAGATGCACTTAGTAGTGAAAAAACCTGAGTCTTAGATTCATTATAAGTTGCCACCAGTTCCTTTTGCCAGTCTAAATTGGTCTTTGTCCCTCAATCGACTTTCTCCATCGGCGTTCAAGTCTGCGCCTTTCATGTCTTGCTTTGTGGATCACCTCGTGATACCAGGGAAGCCTATGCTTGACGACCATGTCTGGTGATCAAAGGGGCTCACTTCACTTAAAACAGAAGATGTTATTGTGTTGAAGGATTTCCAAGGACATCAGGGATCGTCAGAAGCGGGAAATGATTCCATGTTGGCATTTAACAAATTGCGAAAAACCCTGACATTTTGCCATTTCACGAAAGGTTTTGCGTTATGTAAGGGGTTAGGTTTGGTACAGCGCAGGGAACTTTGATTAGTAGTTGGTAATCAATTAAGTCCCAGCAACCTGAGAGCTCCGGTCAACTTCAACATTATGAACAAGACTCATCAATACTGGTATCACAAGACAAGGATTACCTGCTGTATGCGGGATGATCTTTCACATGTTGGTCGAATCCAGAATTCTCAAGAGCTATGCAGAACCTATTAGTGTCACTTTTTCCAGGCTGATCCAAGTGTAAGTTAAAGTCCCCAATTAGGATGGATTATGTGGTGTGTCAAGATCCTATCTAGGAATATCTCAAATTCTTCTAAAAATTCAGAAGTTCTAAACTTGTTTACACGAGATGGCGGTGGCGTCTACTATATACAAACAATTTGGATATGTTTTTGAGGGTGACCATACAGTGTTCGAAGGTGATTGAATTGATATAAGATGGTAGGGGGCCTTAGATTTAAAGACTTTTTGGCCAGGCAGATTCCAATGCGCCTCCATAAGTAGCACTACCACGTGGGTAATTGAAAAAATTCATACCCGGAGGGGTAAACCTCACAATGACTACTGGGTCATTCACAAGTAACTTGGTTTCCACTATAATCATGATATCTACATCAGGTACAGAAACATGATCTAAAATAGTAATGTTTTGTTCCGTATGGAGTTGCGTCCACACATGAACAGGTATATTGTCAAAGGAGAGAAACGCGGATTGATCGAAGGTTAGAGCAGTTCTGGCCACGCAATTCTGCTTCCTCTGGGAGAGAGTGAGAGTAGCTCGAGTGAACTGGTATAGGATTTTGAGTATTCATTATGGGGACTCAGAAAATGTAGCACAGTTCCAGTCAGAAGATTTACGCCTCATTTTTGATCCAGCACGCGACTTCTGAAAGAAAAATGCCAGATCTTTGAGGGTGGAAGAAGTTTCATATGGGATATCTTCATGTTTCAGACACAGGGAAGACTGAGCCTAACTCAGCTATGCCTATAGTGTAATAGTACATGTAGGTGCTTCATGTGCGGTTGACTGCTGATGTGGAACAGTTCTATTCATCTTGAGTAGGGGGAGTGGTGTTGGTATTGATTTCAATTCATTTGCATATGGACTGAGTAAGTGATACTCCAAGCTTAATGGAGCATATGTACACAGTTGTGCACAGTAAAAAAGTTTAAGCAATGCAATCCACACACACGGCTGAAAAATAATCATCACAACCCACTTTTACAAGGTCCAATGTTGAAAAAATATAGGGCCTCAGTAGAAAACCCAGGATATAAAAACAGACACTGAGTAGAAGTTAAGATGGTGATGAGAACTAGATGACCATAAAATTGCAGAAAAAAGCAGGAGCAATCACAGAGTGGCAGCAGCTCATCAGGCGCCATAGAAAACCTCAAACTGTAATAAACCGAGCTTGACAAAAATCTTGACTATTTCCTTTAGACGAAAATTAATTTTGATTTGCAAATCCAAAGGCAATATTAGTAAAACTTTTCTTTTATTACATTTTGGGTCACGTCCCTTTTAACTTTTTAATTTATAAGTAATCTATCATAAAAGCACTCCAAGGTACCTTGAGGAACTATTATTACCGTACAGATTTCTAGTGTAAATCAAATTCGATACTGCAGAGTGACGCCTTACATCATGATCACTCTCCAGTTCTACAAGATGGGGCCCGTGGTTCCTCCTTTTATTTCTAGTACTCCATACCACTTACCCACAAAAATAGCAAATTTAAGGTTTAATCTTCATATTTTGATTTGCTAGCTTTCTTGGTTTCTGCTTTGCCTATATAAACGGTCTATCCCTAACGACCGGGGGCACTCAACTTTTTTTCAGGTTAGGGATGTGCGGCCCCGATTTCGAACTTGGTGGCTTGTGACTGATTTGTCTCCAAAAGTAGGTGCTTGGGAACTGAATTTTGAGAAATTTGCAGGCTTGGGAGCTGGCATTTGCCTAAATTCAGCTTTCTGAGCCAAAATTTTCTGAAAAGGGGACCTTAAGAAAACTGATTATGCTTCAGCTGGGGGTCTTGGGAACTGCTGGGAGACCGGCGAAAAGGGTGTCTTAAGGGCCGCACCATATCCCGTACCTCTTTCCAATATCAGGCCCCGGGTCTCTTAACTGCATTTTTCAGAAATCACAGAGCAGACCTGGCCTTTGCCCTAGATCTACAAGAAAAATAACGCTTATACCTCACTTTGCTGTAATCGTTAGGTTGGTAGTCATTTCCCGGAAAGGACGTTAGAGATATAGATGTATAGACGCACTGAAAAGGGTTAAAAGGGACTTCGTAAGTTCTTACAGGGAATAACTATTCTATACACAAAAAGCAGATATTTTGGTCTGTAATTTAAATAAATAAGACCCATATTCCATATTTTGAATAATCACTAATTATGCCGTAGTTGGACGGGTACCTGCACCCGATAAGCTAGGTTTGAGCACACGAGGGGAGGGGTGGATGATGGCAACATCAATGCCATAGAAGCGACAGAGGTCCACTTTTTGCCGATTTTTAAAAAAAAATATGGGTACAAAATTTAGAGGATTGACATAGAAGTCAAACCTTTCGTGAAGGTGCGCAAAGAGTTCAAACAATACATTTGGGGGAGGGGGGGGGGGGTAGGTCTACTTTTACATAAAAGGTCCACTTTTTTGAGGTCCCGCACCCCATCTTGCACTCTGAGTGAAAATTCAACTCCCAAAAGAGTGAAACTCTTGTTAAAACCTCCCAAAATAAGGATTTTTTTGCTTCTAAAGAGGGAAATTTCACTCTCACAAAGAGTGAAAATCACTCCAAAAGAGTGGATCCCTTCATTTTCATGTTGTTTAATTCGTTAACGCCTCCAAGGAGTTGTCCTTCTTAGATAACTCCTCAAAAGGATTTTTTTTACTCTTTTTATAGTAAGAAAAAACACTCATATGGAGTAGTTAACACTTTCAGGTTTCATCTTTTGAGAGTGAAATTTTCACTCGTTGCAGCCTTGGCTAGAGCCATTAACACTCGTCCTAGGGGTGAGGGGGAAGTTACATCCGCAGTGCCCCAAAATTGAATGATAAATCCGTGGTTGCGTAACTCATGTAGGTCTGCAGACTTATTCACATTCCCGACAACCATATTGTACCCCCGTCGATTTTAACCGGGAAAAAACTGAGACACCCAGCTAGTATTATAATTTAGGCCAGAAAAATGTTGTCTCCGAAGCCTTTTAGCACAAATTGTTTTTAGGTTTTGCTCACTTGAAAAATTATTGAAAACAATCAGAAAAAATTAAAATTCGGACTCAAAGTGGCCGCCAATTGGGAAAAAGTGAGTCAAAATGGAATAATTTTTGTATTTGCCGGTAATTGGTCCTTTTTGAAAATGTTCTGTAGAGTATGGCACGAAAACACTCTGTATACAGAGAACTATGTAAGGTTGTCATCAATTATAGAGTGCAAAACGTGCATTTTCGCGGTGCAAATTGAATTTTCGTGAGGCCTAGTGTGTATGTCTAATGAAAATTAAACATTTTTGCTGGTCCACGCACATATTTATGACGTCATTGTGACATCTACTGGTTATTGTTGGTACTTTATTTTTTTGTATCAATTTTATTCACACCATGTTTTCTAGGTTTTTGGGGGTATTATCACCTGAAATTTTACCAACAACATTAATTAAACAACATAAAATAAGCCTAATTGGTGCATGCAGCTAAAGTTTATTACCAAATATACACAAAAATGGCGGCCATTTTGATGACTCATTTGAACATGTCCCCCAATAGAAATTTCGGGCAATTTTATTCTGCGAGTAGGTAGGACCTACGTTTCTAAAAAATATCAAAATTAGCTTGTAGTACGATATTTGCCACTTCACCCCCAAAACAGGCGCAATCTGCGGCACGACGGGTAATGGCGACATATAAGACAGACTGTTCACAGTCTTCAAACTAAAGACTTATTAAGAACATATTTGACGTTTAATGTGTCTTAGGAGTACCCCTTCTGCGCGCTTCGTTTCACATATTTTGTTTTATTTTTTTAAATCTCACATTATATAGGTGACAGGACGGTCCAGATTCACCTGACTTAACCTGATAATGATATCCATTGCTAAATTCATCCTGATTTATGTGGGTGATTATCATGCTAATTAATAAAAAATGATGAGGAGATCGTTGTAAACTGTTTCATTAAATAAAGCAGCACGTTTTAAGCTTTAAGTTGATACCTAATTCGTTAAATTGTACAAAAATGTCCTGCCCCTTTAAGGCTCGGCCGTATGTTTAACATCTCTAACTCTTTTGGTTCCTCATATCTCAACCATTTTTACCCAAGTTTGTGATTTACATTACCATTATTCACATAACCTTTAGGTCCCTAGAGTTAAAGGTCAGACTTTAATTCATTCTTTTTAATGGATTGATTGGAACAGTTTGCTCTCAAACCTCAAATGTTTAAGTGATAAGTGATAACGTCTAGTCAAATTCCATCTTGCCAAATTTCACATTTATGCATAAATATAATGAGTAAATTATACGTACGGGATTTTCCGGTATATGTACTCTCTTTTTGTCTGTGAGTAATTCACCTTTTCTTTCGTTCCTTCTCTTCACCTATGACTCCCTCCATTTTTCTTTGTTTCTCTTTCCCGCTCTCTGTCCGTTTTTTCTCTCTTTATTTCAGCTTTTCCTTGATCCAAAACGGTCCAGATGAAAGTAAAACAAGGCACTATAGAAAGAACATAACTAGACGACAGTGATTTAGGTGGTGCTTCTGTTCTTGGTTTCAATGTTGTTTGTCTGTGTCATTGTTGTTGTTTGATGATGTTTTCTGTTGTCAGAGAAAGAGAGCAAGAATAAGGGGAGATCGAGAGAGATTGATAATAAAAGTTCTTGAATAACAACGTGCCACAAACCCAATATCTCGGACTTTTTTCCATAACAACTTGATTTAGGTCTTAAATTGTGCACATTCTTACGTGATTGAAGATACTTCTTTTAAAAAAGAGACAATGCTTTTCCACTCTCTACACAAAACAACACCTAGTCGTTATAGTGATTGAAAAATTGAAATTTATAAGAGCCAGAAGACAGATTCTCGAAGCTTTGGGAATATAATCATAGCTAATCATGATAATTTGATGTACTACAACTGAATGTATCTTTTCTCTAACAATAATGTACCTCGTTTTTAAGAAGAGATTCAACACACACTGTAAGAAATTACTGTAAATTTACATGATTGACGGCAAAACACCGTAATTTCGGAGAATTTTCTTTGTTTTGAACGTGAAATAGACATTATTACAGATTAATTTCTGCATAAAGTATATACTTATACCTTACAGTAAATTATGACAGAATAACAGGAAAAATCATTATTAAGTATGGTTTTATACTGTTTGTAAATTTACGGTAATTTACTGGCAGTCTGGATGCATCCTAAACTTACAGAAACGGAGCTATAAGGTCACGTATTAATACTTTATTTTTTAATTTTATATGCGGATATTCCGCACTTTATATTGTTAATTACCAACTGCTTTTACTTTACAAATTCTAAGTATTCGTCTTTTGAAGTTTTTTTCAAAGCCAGAACTGTGAAAGGCAACTTCCATTAACTTTAATCTTTGGCAAGAAAATTGAATTTCTATAGATTTGTGATGCGATTTGGAAAACCCCGTCGAAAGTTGTTGGGGGCACAACACTAAATCCTTCCGCATTTGGTGTCACCCTTTATAGTCTCGGTAAAAAATAGCGCCTATGCGAAATATATCAACGTCCCGAGGGAACCAGGTTTGATAACTCTGGCTTGGTTTTTGATATAAGGGACAGAATAGGACCCAATATTCTAAATCTGTTAAGAAATGTTCCAAAGGCAGCATTGTTATGGATACTGGGTATTGGAATGATATGATGGCTGAATCTGGTATTAAAGAGGCAAAGTGAAAGCTGTGAAATTCGTGATGGTTCTGTCCAAGGCATTCTTTCAAAAGTTCAACTAAAAAATGTATCACAAAAGCAATTTTTAAATTGAATTTTCACATTAGTTTAAGGCCATTCATGCAAGCAAAATATAAAAATATTGTCACATGGGGGTGGAAATGAGAGATGAATCACGGCATATTACAAGTTACATACATGTATTTCAATGGGGAGTTACTTAGGTAGTGTGAACCCCTTTGAACTTGGCGGTTTCGAGATTTCCGTTAGTGGCTTTGTTGAGCAACCTGGGATACACCCAAGAGCCGCAAATGAATGCGCACATTACAAGCAAATATAAATATATAAATTAACCACAATTGTTATGTGAACATTTATTGGCTGCTCGTGATAGCAACTGACCTCTAACAGGGATAGCGGGTTGAGTCGGCCGATTGAAAAAATCAATAGGTTTTTTTTTCCTTCTACAATGTGGCGGGAAAATAATGGAATAAACTGATGGGCAACATATCCACACAGTTGTTCTATTGTTATACAAAAATTCCTTTAAACCTGGAACAATAAGGAAGCCATATTACGAAGGGCAAAAATGCAACTTCCTGTGGTTTCATCGGGCGACGATTCAACGGTGCGCAGC
Organism: Ophioderma brevispina; assembly: GCA_023653785.1. Taxonomy (NCBI): domain Eukaryota; kingdom Metazoa; phylum Echinodermata; class Ophiuroidea; order Amphilepidida; family Ophiodermatidae; genus Ophioderma; species Ophioderma brevispina. The sequence goes on from JAMKCH010035798.1 coordinate 14,800, forward strand.
CCGCTACCATGTATATAAGTCTAGGCACTTTTTCCTTTTCATCATTATCTCCCCAAAAAAAAATTTGTGTGTTCTTTTGTTCAAACTGTCCCATGATAGTTCGAAAGCGGTCAGAGACCGTTATTTAAAACTATGCATATTCACCCAACACCGTTATTTTCCGAAAGTGGTTCTGGACACTTCCGGCGGAAAAACATAACGGTCTGATGAATATTCATAGTGAAACAAAAAAAGACAATTGACAAAGGAAAATTCAGGGGAAACACTCGGCATCAGGTGGTACAAATGAAGAAATAAAAACAATAGTGAACAGAACTCCAATATAAAAGCTAATGTGAACCAGATGCCATCGAATTGTTTGCGTGGTTTCTGTCGATAGATTCAGCCAAGTAGTGATTGTAAAGTTATGGCCAAATTTTTTCCACTTATGTTAAAAGGACAATCGAAAATTATTACTTACTTATGTTGAAATAAAACAACGATGAAAGAAACAGGTGATCAATACAAAAGCTTATTGTGATTGTCAGATTTCCATCTGTGGTTTGATACTACAAGTAGTATCGATACCGAATAAGCCAAGTCAGTGGGTAACAGGAAATCGAGTGCGATAGTGATAGCCGTAAGACAATAGCCTATTTACGAATGCTTAAGATAGGATATCTCCTTAGCTAACACTTCTTAAGCACCAACCTGGGTTGAACATTCGGTGTCAACCTCGAATAACTCTGTATAAAGATCTTTAATTCGTGGTGTCAGAATCCGGGTCAGATATACGTGTAAAAACGGTATTTGAACTGTCCAAGAAATATCCAATGTGCAATGGATCTTTACAATCAGGTGGTGCATAGTTTTCGAGTTATAATTATATTACTAATAGTACATGTAAATTTATATATTTTTTGGTCTTTCTGCATATAGGGAACCCCAATGGAATTTAAGCTGTTGTTTTATACAAGCGCTTGGGTTATCCTTAGTACTCAATATCTGGTTGTATATCAATCCTCCATTCTTGCGATTTAATCTATCTAACTGGTTGTACAAGTGATTTATATGTATATATATTTGCTTAAGGTCATGTGTGCAATATTAAGTTGTATCTCTTGATGAGTACTGAATAAAAAATGAATGAAAATGAATGAACTGATATCCAAACCTGCTTACTAAATAACCATTCCATATCAAGCGTTATTTATTCAGGAAACACAATCAACAGAGTTGTTTTTCACTTGAGGCCGTGAGGCCAAAATAATACATATATAAAACATTACATGGTTAAAACAAGGTTACAGTAAACTTGGGCATGTGTAATGGAATGTTACATGTACATAAAGTAAAAAGCATTATTGGAAAATTGTTAAAAAGTGAGCTTATAAGAGCCATTAGGTTGCAATATTTAATTGATTTAAAAAGGTTTAGAGAAAGATATCTTGTAATCATAATCTAATTTGTTCAATTCAATTGCCACCACGGTAAGAAATACTGCGATTTTTATACTCAGTATTGTTTAGGAATGTGAATATTGTATTACTTTGCGGAAAATTACAGTTGTTAGTATGAATGAAAAAAGATCATTAAGGCAGAATGGGTGCAGTTTATTAAGAGCTTTATATGTTAAGATATTGCAGTTAAAAAACTGCCTATTGCAATGGAAGCCATTAAGTCATTAAGAACATCAGCACTGGGTGTGTCCCATGGTGCACCAAAAATAATGCGAGCGGCCCTATTTTGAATTGTTTGGAGACGATTTGCAATAGTGAGAACGCAATTTCCCCAAACTATGGTTACCAATAATCAAGATGGGGTAGCAAAATAGCATTGTAAACGGTTTTTAGAATGTTACATGGCAATAGCGGTTTACATTCTTACCAGTATAATCCTTTCAGGGCCTTCTTATGTATATGTTCAATATTCTCATTCCAAGTTAGATTTTCAATCTTGATGGAAACAAAAGATATTACATTTGTTTCCTTTGGTTAAATTAAACATTATGTATATGAATCTTTTAGGTAAATGAATTGACATTTACCGTACTAAGTCTTTGTTTAGAATACTATGATCATAAATTCAGATATTAACATTTAAACTACGTTTATTGGATTTTAACAAGTTGTGGAAGAGAATCAAGATCCTTATTTATACATTCAAATGTCATCAAGAGAGTTTGATGCATAGTATAAAGCTGTATTCATCAGCATACATATTAACTTTACAGTGGGAAAAAGCATTGGGTAAATCATTATATAATAAGAAAAACCAAGAGGCCCATCTATTGAGCCTTGTGACATACCGCAGAAAAGTATTTTTACATGGATGATATCCATCAAAGACCCTGTAAATTGAGTACGATTACTAAGATAAGTATTTTAACCAATTAATTACATATTTACTGCACCATATCAATTTAAGTTTATTTTAAGAGAATTTCATGATTTACAGTGTCGAAGTCTTTCTTGAGATCAGCATACAAAGACTGATAATTTTACCCTCATCAATTGCATTATACACAATTTTCAGTAAACATATTAGTGGCAGTTGCGGTTAAATATGATGGACGAAAGCCTGACTAATTATTACTAATTAAATTATTATCATTGAGGTATGTAGAATTGGTCAAAATACCAGCCCTTCAATAACTTAGAAACTAAACACGAAGAATTGATATTGGCCTATAATTGCCTGGATCTGCAGGGTCTCCTGTGTCTGTAAAAAACGGAGATTACACGGGCCATTTGTTATCAATAGTTGTTGGGAAAAGTTGGCAACTGGTGAAAGATGGATTAACCAAAGATTGTTTACAATAGGTATGATAACTGGTGCAGCTAGTTTTGTAAGTACGGCTGGAACGAATGTCGTCACATCCTGTTAGCCTATAGGCGGTAATTGTGTAAGGATAAAATTAAACACACTAATCACAGGTAACATGTACAAAATTAAATGTCTGATTAGTATACATACAGGCTAGTACACATAATTAAAAATATCAGTTGAAGGCGTTTGTCAATTTTATGCTGCTAGTTTAGGCCCTTACTTGAACAACATAAGAGGTTTTAGTGGCATTGGCACATCTTTAGGATAAATACAGGTCCATTCATCGTATTCAGGACGTGATATTGATTATGTTTAGGTTTTAGAAGTGCAAGCACATTTCTAAGTTGCTCCAGGTTTCTTAATGTTTATTTTTTTATCTTCAGTCAGCAAACCTGTATTTATTAAAATCTTTTTTACTTTTTTGCGAATTAAAGATTAACATTTTTTTCTAGTAGCACGGAATTCCTCACCTTTTTTTGCATAGGATCATTGCCTGATGTAATAGCTGATATTGTTAGTTGTCCCTAGCACGCAATCCGTTTAATAAGTATTATTCATTTGAACCAGGTGCTACTTGGTATTCCGAAAACAACGCTGTTTTATTAGAGGAGCATGTTTATTGATAACATCCACAGTGTTTTTCTATAATAATTGCACAACTGGTGTTAACATCACCACTGAATTGAATATAATTCCAATTGATTAGTTCTAAGTCAGGAATCATATGCCTGCGCATCAAATTTAGAATAGGAACGAAACTATTTTATATTTTATGATATTGATTATTAGATCAGTATGAGTATATAGTCTTATTATTATTATTTTGTTTTTACTCCAGAGTACATAAGTCATAGAATGATCAAATGCCTACATGAACAACACCTGAATCAGATATTTGTTTCTGAGTTAGAACAATACAATAAAGGTAATTAGTGTAGCATTTGATTCTGTAATTCTATTTGGAGTATTGATTAATTATGTAAGATGAAAACTTTTACATTATATCAATGAGTTAAGAGTATAAACAGTGTGGTGTGAAGAGTAGATCACCAATTTAAATCACCTAGCACTCATGTAATCTTTATGCTCAAGTTCAAGTGAGTGTAATATTCATTCCAGGGGGGTGAATAGGTCAATAGGTGGTCCTGGTGGCCTGTACCCTAAGATTCCAATAAATGTGTTTACATGGTGAGGAGTGATTCAAACTATTAAGGAGTTTCAAGCATGGTAAGAGATTATAGTATGTTTAATTGTGAGAACAATTAAGATTTAATATAAAAAGTACACCACGCACGACGAACATCTTCATTGTAAGATGTGTGTGCACTGTTTTCTATCATGTCGATCACAAAATAGTCACTAATGATATGAATATCATGATCATCAATTTTATCATCCAGAAAGTTTCACTAAGCCCGACAATATACAATCTATATGATTATTATTAGGAGGGCTGATATTTGTTTTTTTGTGTTTTTTTTTTGTTCTCAAAATTATTGTAGACTACGTACATTTCAATTGTGATGAAATTCCAATGTCCACTTTCTTAAGTATTCCATCAACCATGTTATGCATCATTGTAAAGATTTAGTAGATTAGAATTGAATCTTAAATGTTAATTGGTAAGGTTTATTTGACAATTATCACACTTCTGTTTGATGGTTCTACTAACATGTATTTACACTATCCTTTACAATGTATTTGGTAAACTAATTTTAGTGGTTAACATTTTACTATGTTCATCTTTGATTTTCAAAACTGATATGTACATGTATTGGTGTGTGCATGAGTAGGTTTGTTGTTTTTGTGAGGTTGTGTTTATGTGTTGTGTTGGTGTGATGAATTGTGAAAAGATGGACTGTGGAGAGAGATTTTCTAGATTACAACAAGTTTACCCAGACCTCTGTAGCTAGATTGCACTTTATTCCCATAATAAAGTTCTTGCGTAGTTCACTGTGTGTGTGAGAAAGTGGGGTACATGGTCAACAAATTATACCCTTGCATCTTGTTGACCAATTTCTATAGTTGTCTGCATGTAGTTGGGGCTGATCTCATTTGATTCTCATCCCAACATCTTGGTAGCACACCACTGATGATGATTTGCGCTTTAGGAAATTTGTTGAGCGCCGCTTCTATCAGTGATCTGATTGCTGTTCACGATCAATCGATATAGAAACAGGTGCAGTCTGTTTGTGGTCCATGCTTGCCAAAATGGGACACCACTTGGGTTTGATATGGTTGCTGTTTTATTTACTAGCCTTGGATGCAGCAGTCCAGTTGTCAATAGGATAATCTTCTCAATAGATGGGGCCATTTCTAAATAGTTACTCAGGCTTGCCTCAACAATAAGATTATCTCTCAGAAGAGTTAAAACCTATGTAGCGACTATAGACGTTTGGTGTTAGACGCCTGCACAGTGAATGTACAGAACAGTATACTACATTATTGGTGTTGTTAATTAAGAAATTACACACCCCCATTTTACTTCAATATTATACAAGATCTAAATTCGTCTTGTCACGACGTATATATATGTAAGATAAAGAATTCAAAACCACCGTTATAAAAAATAATGGAGTTTTTGATAAGGTCTGGCTTGCCTGTTAAGACTCCGACCTATCGGCGTCGAACAGGCTCACCAGGACCTATACAAAACACAATTATTGTTTTCATAACGGTGTGTTTGAATTCTTTTATTTATTTATTAGTAGAGTCAGTGCGACAGCCCAGGTTATTCAAACAAAGAACTCTAAAAGCGACAGGACAGACAGTGTGAAATGACCACAGGATGACTCCGTCTGATTCACGTCAATGTATATGCATATAAATTGTAGTAGAAGCTTTTACTAACAGCTTTTACTTATTAGCATTTGCTCACAACCTTTTTACTTGAAAGAGTGAAAAATTCCATTGATATGCATAAAACCAAGTAGTTACTAGATTTTCGCTAGTTAGATGCTTGAAATCCAAGGTATTGCACACTAGACTACCTTGGCCTTCTACAGGAAAGGTTATTAATCAAACTTTGTTTGATGTGTTGGTCCTCCACATACATGCACAAGCATACCAAAAAGAAAATAATTGTCAATCCCCGTGGCAGATGAAAAAGTTCTGTTAGATAATGTTGTGAAGTATATCTCAGGACACTCTATATGATTGGGAATGGCCTTTGTGCAGGGTTCTTATAGTCTGGACCACAAGGATTAATGAATCATAAGTAAATTTACTAGGCAAGTACAGTACATCTTTTAATCGAGTTAAAAGGTAAAGGTTATGGAAGGCACCAAATATCTCGCATATGCTGTTATGTTTACTTTTTACTTGACAAGCAAATTGCTTTTACTTTACTAGTTCACTATAAGTATTTACTATTTTTTGATGCATACGGCCCATTCAATGATCGTATATTTTTTGAATGTCGTTTTCAGAAACCATAAAATTGTTAGAAGCATTTGGATGGAGATAATGCCGAGTTAAACGCCCTGGTTCACCATCTGGGTGCTTATGGACGAGTTAGGAAGAGGTTCTACCATGACGGTTGGTTTTCTCATTGAAACAGATGGCGTTCTCCAGCGAACCTATCCCAAGAGAAGTTACGCAATACCAAGAATGGATGACATTTGTTGTTACACATCTTTCACTTCGGAACAACAGGTACACACTACAACCTTTTGATATATTAACATAGGTCATGGGACCTATGGGACTTATTATCAAAGCAAAGTAGACGTATCAGTGAAAACTGCCATTCAGATCAGGGCAGCATTTCTCAACTTGCACTATCTAATACTTCTTCATATTAGATTAATGATTTTGGGCGCGGTTTCCGTACTAAACCTCGCCCACTGAATTGTTCTTTGATTGGATTCGTCCTTTAAAGTAGAAATGTTTCGGTTCAATGTATAGTTAAGCACATTTAAATCCAAGACTCGATCTTTCAGTTTCCCTAACCATGCAATGTCCAACATTGGATATCGTTTTAGGACTCAATACTCAATATTCTTCCTCAAACCTGGGACCAACTGACATCGCTATATTCCACTTCCACTCTATCATATGTTCTGCACTGCACGGTCCTCGTGAATAATGAATGTCCTAAGAGTTTGTAGTACTATATTGGAATGTCAAAAAGCAAACATTAAATCAAATCGTGCTGGGGCAAGAAACTGTCATGTAACTTTGAAAGTCCAAATGTAAAAGTGGGCATATGTCCAAAGTGCCCCAATACTAAAACCTAATGTGTTTAATAATTTAGCTCACCTAAATTTGAGGCAAAATCAACAACGAATCAAAGAGTAGTTCCTATTTCAAAAAGATTTCGCTTCTACAAAAACGACTCTTTCTCGTAGTGCGTAATAAATTGATTTGTTTTACAACTAATCGTTCCCATTTTTTGGTGTCTCGCTGAGATTTCCACATGAACTTGCTATCATATAGATTTTGTCATTGGCCCGTGTTTGCTACAATTGATGTTTTGATTTTAAGGTCACATGCACAATGAGTTTTTCCTCTCCCGCGACAAAATGTACTTTTTTTCATGATCATGAATAAAAAAGGATCTCTGACCTTTTCCATGCGATTGACGTTTTGAAACAAACTAATATGTCAGGTGTCTAATACGATGCCCGACTTAGCATGATAGTATAAGGGTCTTTGATTTCGCATTTCAAAGATGCTTGTTGATGGCTTTACTTTTGAACAAACTAGGTGCCACACAGCTGCACTCCAGCCACCACTTTTTCCCCCGCAAAAAATTCTGGGATGGGAAGTTAGCAATTTCGAGCAACTGAGATTCCGGGTGTACATTGAGAAGCATGTCGGGTATCTGTTGGCCAGCCACCGTAGCCTTTAAAACAAGCTGCTACGTAATCGCCTGTGTTTAAAGCGGCACTGCACCTTTTCACAAAATATGAAACGTCTTCAATTTGCTCTCAATGATAGTCTTAGGGCCATTGGAAGAACAGAGATTATTTTACACATAAAAAGAACATACTCCAAAAACAGATAGGGACACATGAAGAGAAAGACATCCAGGTAGTTTATAGGCCAACTTTTAAGTTTTTCACAATAACTTTAATTCCACAAATGTTGTATATTACAAATACATGAATATTTTGACTCGTACTCACCTATTAAACCCACAAAGGTTATAGACCGATTAACAGTGTGCCCTGAGCGTGGGAAACATCATACGGCGTGCGTGTTCGTTCGTGTAAACGCCATTTTCGCGTCGCTGAATTTAACGTTCGCCGGCGACGCTACTTTAAAATCGTTCTGTTTTACCCTAGGAAGCTGATTTGGTCTTAATCATTTTCGGGTCGGGCTTTGTATATAAAAGCCTACAATAAACCATTGAAAATATCGTTTTGAAAACACCCCTCCCCCCTCTTGAGGGCGCACTATTTTTCAAATGTGGCCAGTGTCCTCTTTTACAAAGACAATAAACTCGACTAGCTAAGGATTTCGGAACCATTCAACACCTTACCGGCAGTCACTAGTATGGAAGCTTCCACACACACTTACAAAGACGCGGGGTCAAACTAACCATACAGGGTCATGTTGGACCAGTAACTACTGTTCAAATTTCTACACCGACTAAAAAAAGGGTCAAAATTTGACCACCACTCACTGATCTGGTCAAACAATGAACCCAATAGTGGTTAAAATAACCCCGTTGGGGTTTAAAACGATATATGGGTCTATATTTGTTTGAAAAAATGACCCTTTTTGGGTAAAAAATGACTATATTTAATAGTCATTTGGTTAATCGCAGGTGCGGATCGCCGTATTGACCAAACGTCAAAATTACCGGGGGCTGCAAGGGCTGAATTGTCCCAAAATGGGCTTGATTTTGCAAGATTTTTGCAGAATTCCGGGATGCGCGCGCCTCCCCTCCCCCCCTCCCTAGATCTCGATAAATTTTTACTGTAATCGCGCAAACCGAACCAACGCCTTTTTAGCAGTCACAACCACCAAACTATACGTTTGTTTATTAGTATACTCCGATTATAAATACATCGATTATATTCTGATACCGAAAGGTTAAAAGTAAGGCAAACCATACATTTTTCTTACTCATTGAGACTAGAAGAATACAAATACAATAGTCATGATTTAGCTCAAATTGAATCAGCTATTTTTTACCCTTTATAAACCTTACCCCTTACTCCTCAATTAGCCACAAGGGGCAACCTTGCCGCCTTTTGATATGTTGCTCCTCACAACATTAGAAAACTATCCAGAAAAATTCGCTATGGCTATTTATTTCCGCCTGCTGGCTACAGTTAAAGATGATTCCCTCAAGGTCTCTTCGGCATTCAAAGCTTTCCATGTCGTTCTCCGGGATATCTGTCTTCTTATTTTCATTCAACGGTGTCAACAAGACTATACAGTCTCCGGTCGGATTTGGCCATTAAATTTGAGGTCCCTCGTTCCAAAAAACAAGTTGGTGATCGTGCCTTTTCTGTGGCCAGGTCCTCACCTTTGGAATGACCTGCCAAGAAGTGTCCGTACACCTTTGTCCCATCTGACGTTTTAAAAACCATCTCAATCTTCTCTTTTTCCTTGATTCCTGCTTTTTTCTCTTTTTCTCAGCGCCTTGTGCACATGTTAAAAGGCGCTATATAATCTTATTCTTCTTATTATTATATTTATTTTTATTGGTTTGTTGTTTTTTAGTGTTTTATTAAATTAATAAATTACCAGGAACAGCCCAGAGTTCAGTGCAGACGATAGCGTACTTTTACGTATACGTACAAGTACGTACATAGGTCACCAAATTATAAAGAAATACCAAAGAAGTTTACAAATCCTCTCGTATGCTCAATTTTTGAGATGAGAAAGGATACCAATTTCAGAACTGATGCCAAACAACATCTATAAACAACTTCTATGTGTAAAATTTTGATGTTCATGTGTCGAAATTTAATTATTGAAAAAATGTACTGATGACGTCAATCATTTTTACTTAATTAATATCTTTGATTTGCAAACAGATACAAACTCCGCACATATTTTGTTGACAAGCTTTAAAACTCTTGTT
>JAMKCH010035799.1:0-32906 GCA_023653785.1 Ophioderma brevispina
GCAGAAAAAGCAACTTCTGTTGTTTCAATTGCGGGACTCAGACGCACTAGCCATGTGTAGAGGTCTGTGACATCCCCCCACGCGATAGGTTGACTAATGAGGTTCAATGAATGTCTATACTTGTCTATATTAAGTTTAAGGTGACGTCACTGCGACTTTATGTTGCGCAGCCATGAATCATGCGCGCTATGTTGGAATAATAAGCATGATAAGCACGTGAATAAAGGCGGCTGTCGAGACGCCTGTGGAATGCAAAGACGCATAATGACGTCACCTTCAACTTGAGGTGAGACAAAGTATATCACGCACGCTATGCAGCTGAGCCGTTGTCAGTGGCGGACCCCCCGACTTTACTGAGCGGCCTGAAATTGAGATGCTCAATAAGTACTGCTGTAAAATACAATTCGTCGCCCGCATCAATACTGTCGGATTTCACATTTTGGGTTTTTGCGAAATTCCGCCTACTACTTAATTCATCGGTTTGCATCAACAAAGTTTCAAAATGTGAGGGATGCCTAAGTAATTGGTTATAATACAGATTTGCCATTTTCTCAAAATCATCAATTCCGTATTCACAGACTGTCGTATTTTAAAATCTCCATTCATTTACAGTGTTTGATCTAGCGTAGTAATTTTGCCGATCCCAAAAGAACCGATTTCACATACAGACCGATTTGACGTATTTTCATCGTGATTTCGTACAACAAGCTCTTTCACAGAGTGATCTATTTTACGTACATTGAAAAACAACGGTGAAATAGCGTCGTTATTTTGCAATATACATTATTTGTGATTTCACATACAGAACTTATAACTTTGTAGCCGAATTAAGATAATATAATTTGCAAGTATTAAGTTGGATTTATGGTTTATTATTGTGACCTTAAAATGTTTTTCTTCAAAACAGTTTAGTGTAGATGTTTCTTTAATGCTCGTTCTTAACCCCGTATAGACCTGAAATGTCGCGGTAGATTTTGAATTGCGATTCTCGGAAAATATGTTTTGTAAAAATACGACAGTATTGTATGTGGGCGACGAATTAACAGGGAGCGGGTTTCCTAAGTATTTCTCTGATTCACTACCAAACTTTTAATACTCTTGCGTTTTGGCAAGGGTCAATCGACCGCTACCACTACAACTATGGTATGATTGTTAGTTCATCAACTCCAGGTCTAGCTAATACTACATTACGTTCTGCACCTAGAAAAGAAAATAATAAATAGATCAATATATACAATATATAACATTCTCAATGTAGCAGAAAGACCCCTTTTACATTAGTCAAACATGTATGAAGGATAGGGATTTTTTAAATTTTCGGCTTTTTAATGTGTTGGAATCATGAAAAAACCGTCTCAATGATTTCTCATGCTCAACATGATCCCCAAAAATGGTGTCATTTGTTTCTTGGGTGTCTAGTTAAAGTTATGTGGATACATCAATTTTTGTCAGGATCCCAAGGAGGCCTCCAAGATGGTGCCAAAGGAAACCTATGGGACAATATTAATTTTGGGAACATCAAAATTCATTCACTAGGACACCTTGCAGGATTACCAACATTATGTTGGTTAGAAAAATAGATCATGGGGCATGGGAACCTATCTCCTCCCAGACTATATTATCAGGAACAGGAAACCATTGGAGAATTCTCGGAGGTACTTGGCTTTTTTAGCAAATGAAATGCAGATTGAGTTCTCCGATCTTTCAGGTATCAATCTGCAAACATCCAGTGACGGTATATGTTGTATACCCTCTGCCCAGGATGCATCTGCAGGCACGCTTTTGGATTTTCTCCACTTGTGCTTCCTGTTTTGGTCTGAGTGAGCCCTGCATTCCAAACAGGCCCGCACATATTGATCACTGGTCGAATGTAACCTTTGTAAACACTAGAAGCTGGCTTACTAAGTCCTGCTTCTCTTAACTTGCGAACATGAACAATTTTCTACCTGCTTTTTTTGAATAACTACTATCCTTGCTCACCTGCCCCCTTTTAAATCGTCTTGTATTAATTACAACCCGAATTTAAACTTTATTAACTCCCGCCGGTGATGGTCAGAGATACAGAGGTCCAATGCAGGAAAAGTTTTCCTAACCAAAATAAATCTGCCAACCTGGCACGTTGATGGATCACCTTGAACTTATTACTACTCCAAATGGAGAGAGTCCAGGCTTTATTTTGATCTCCACCTTTGTCCTCCGTTGGGTGAGGTTCATTCTCACCCACGTGAAAATCATCCACATTGTTTCCAAACCTGGATCTCTGTATCTCTGTCCTCAGCCTGGGCAACTAGTTTGATTGTTGGCTAGAAATATGATTGGTGCTAATTTTGTTCCCTGAGAACACCACCTAATACGTGTCATTCGACAACGCTCTTTACTTACCTTTTTTCTACATGCAGGAATCCCCCACCCACTGTATGATCGTGCTCCACCCATCTGAAAGGTTTGTTAAAAGCATCTTATGGGCCCTACCATATGCAAAGGCTTTGGAGAAGTCAGTCAATACTCGCTACCAATATTAACCCCACTTGCTCCCGCGCCCGAGAACAAGGTGTGATACCAATCAATCAGCCAGTGTGTGTAGATTCCCTTTCGATTTCCGTATTGTCGCTCATCAATATTTGTTTTATTGTTCAACACAATGTTGTGAATTCTCCCCCTCACGTCAACCTTAGCTATACTAATGTAAGCGAAACAGCCGCGTTTAATCGATTGAAGGAGGTGTCGCTTTGGATGGGACAAGTTGGGCTTCTTTCCACCTGAGAAAGGCCCTTTACCCTTGCCTAAAAGATTTATTATATCTCGTGATGGGTTTCTCAGTTTCGTACGCAAACTCTTGTAAACGGGTTGAACATTATCTGGTCCTCCAGCCGTTGAGCAGACCTCTTTTTCAATCTTCATAAGTTCCATGTCTTCTGTAATTGAGGTGGGGGTTTCTTTGCTAGAAGAAATCCTGGAGCTCATCCAAATGGCAAGGGGCTGTTTTGTGCTGTGACCCACTGCTAATGTGAAGTGATTGCATTTGCAACTGCACACGAATCACCAGCATCAAGATCAGGCACATGAATAGTCGTTTCTGTTTTTTTTCTCAAGTTGCAAAGAAGCTTTTTCAGTGTGCCATTTTCCCATTCCAGGCTCAATTTCTGCAGATGTTTTACTCCTATTCAAATTATAAATAACCGCACTTTCGGTTTTTAATTTCTCTTAGGACCCTGAGTCTAATTTGCTTCTATTTTTATTATTACATAAAAAACTTTCTGTCTAAGTCCATGAGGTTCGTGACCTTGTCTGTCATCCACGGCTTATCACGATTATGCAACCGGACCTTTTATTTGGAAAAAACCTTGGTCAACCCTCATGGTCTTTTCATAGAAGGCATTTGCTTTTGTGAATGTCTGTGGAAGTGAATACTTCTGTCCATAATTGTCTTTGGATCCACTGAACAAATTCACGTCATTCACGCGAGTTGATTCTGTCATGGTGAACCATTTTTAGTTTGTGTAACATTAATAATGTTTAGACTTTTAGGATCCCGACCTCTTACCCATGTGGTCACTACGACCTATTGGAGAGAAACTACGGTGCACGATAGCAGTTACTTTATCATGATATATATCCGTTAGTCGCAACGCGACTTAAATAAGGCATTTTTTCACATTTTAAATCATATTTTTGTTCGATTAACGGGCCCCGCCCATTCTTCACATTCAAACCATCACGTCCTGCGTCGCCGCTGATTGACAACCTTGACATCGCGCCACTTGGTCGCCAATTCTCTCCCTGACTATAGTTACCGTCCCTTCTTTCTTAGTATCGTCTTATCAATTTTTAAACCAAATTCCCCACTCAACCTTATATGAAGAATGGATTTTAAGATTCACTGAAAGCATGCAATTACTAAAATTTAAAGCAGAGGTATTAATACATGTAGGCCAAGGCTCTCAAATTCTCACATTCGCAATATGTGGCCGTCATCGTTCACCCTTTGCCAGTAATTAGACCAAGGGTCAACATCACCATCTAAGCAACACGCCAAGTAGTTGAATTAACTTGTTGAAACAGCTCAAAGATTCCAAAACGCTCATGTGATCAATTATTTAGTTTTCTGTGCTCACCAGTTTCTTTTTTCTTCCTTCTCTTTCTTCTCCGAGCTCCTATATAATATTTAGACCACTTTACTTTCTCGGGTTTTATCATTGACTTGATCCTCGCAGTGCTTGAGTTGAGTTTCCTTCGCATAGATTCTGCTAGAACTCATGCCTATAAGGCCCTCCCATTCTATAATATAAAAATATAATTACGGTCCGCTTGAAACTCTGAATAAAACTGAATACCTTAGTGCTCGTTCACTGGAATCCACATTACACGTCCCTCTTTGGCCCAGTGGTATTTCCCATGCCTAGAAAGCGAGAGCCTCCGGGTTCTAGACTGTGAATTTTTCTCTTTATTTAGTTTCTGTGCTCGCCATTGTTTCGCTTTTGTCTTTCTTCTTCTTCCGAACTCCTATATCATTTTACCATTACTTTCTCTCGCGGGTTGTATCATTTCTTGATCCTCGCGTGCATTGAATTGATTTTCGCTTCTTCATAGCTTCTGCTAGAATCCTGCCTATAGGGCCCTCCCATTCTAATAGCAATACAGAAAAGGTTTAACTTATAAGTTCCCTTTATTTTGTGTGCATATCGTCTGCTGCTAAATGTCTACAAGTCTCCATGGGTTCTCAATTATAATTAGCTGACAGGGCCAGAAAATGCCGAAAACACACATTTTAAAGTTCCCTACTGAGAGCCAACTACATTGTTTATTTTCCCTTTATATTTTTGAGCAATTGGAGGCCCCAATCCAATGGTTTGCTGTGCCCGATGTTGCCCGCGGGCCCCGCCTATTGAGAACCCTGCAGTTATATTGACAACTAAATGAGGTTATCCTTGTAATTGTGTTACCCATCAGGCTCTAATGTCAACTTTTTTCCTAATGGCATCAAAAACCTGCCCAGAGAGACATCCATTGGCGCCCAAACTGTTATGCGAATAGCAAGAATTATGCACTGATCACAACACTATCAGTGATCGTTGTCAAGGTGCACTTGCACCCAATCACCAGCCAGTGCATAGTACACTTGGTGGACACCTATGATTACATCAGACGTTCCGACAAAATCTGCCCCAGCAACAACTGGCGTAACTCGATGCGCTCTGCAACGCATAGCCTCATGCTATGTTGCATCGAATCAGTAATGAATTCAGTATTCTGCTATCATCCTTCACCGTGCAGTTTTATTTCCGTTGATGCCTGCTGACTCACATGGTGGTGATCTACTTACTGGTTTCTTTCCGTTGACTCTAAGAGCAATTTAATCAGCCAAATCGGCTTGTAACTTCCTCATAATATTTTATGACTCCTGCCTTTGACCCCGTCATAGTTCACGAAAATGTCTTTTGAGTATTCAAAAAAAATATTTCTAAGATATGATTTGCTATTTAAAATAGAAAACATTTTTTACTACCTCTATCCAAATATTTACTGTGTTATTTGTATTGCTTATTGCTGTAATAGTTCTAAAATTAATTTTAAAACCATAATCTTGATTTGTCAAAAGTCAGGAGTCCTAAAAAGTGGCAAACCTTTCCCCTGCTCATAAATCTGTAAGCCCATTTCGCTTTATTTGCTCAGATTTGTTTCTTTCCCCCCAAGTATACAGGGATGCATGGGCTTCCCGTAGCTTCAATCAACCGTGAGTGAGTAGGGCCGCCTCTACACCCTCAATGTGTGTCCTCAGCCTTTTGCTCAGTACAAACCATCATGCAACCTTCCAATTAGAGCTGTGGCAGCGCTATTTATCGCATAGGAATTGACAATGGGCTACTCGATTCGTGGCGCCATTTTAATCCCGTATCATGTATCAATTATATACCCCGTTTTTCATTACTTTCCCGGTCATTCGACAAAATCGACACCCAAGCGATGAAATTTTATAATTTATTTTACACCGTTATAATGCCGATTTGTGCAGGTTCGAGGTGAAGCCACAGGTGAATCTGGTGAGTTACTTGGCAGCTCCAATTGCACTTTCCAGTCGGCAGTCGGCACATTGCGCGCGATGGACTGGAAATCCCAACCCAATATGAAGCACACCTTGCGTTACGACCATTGGGCCTACTATGGGTGATCCTTTATGTTGCCAGGTTGGTCCTCAGGGAAACCGACAGTCATCCCCGTACAATTTCATCCCCGAAACATTTCATTCCCCATTTTCAATCCCCGGCGACGATCAAATCCCCGGGACTTTCATCCTGTGAACGATTCATCCCTGAGACACTTCATCCCGTTTATATACATGTATACGCTTGAAATGGAGCCTTTGGCAAATTTTCAGACGGTACTCTGGACGGGTATAGCAAATAGTGGATGTGGCGGGTGTTGATGTTTGTGTGTGTTTTGATTGTCCTGTACTGCCTGTGAGCGATGTTTTGCATTTGTGTTATGTTATTGAATCGTGCAATAGGAATTGTGTGCTCGGCCTCTGTTTGTGGTGTGGTGTTTACAGTACACGTATAAAGCCCGTATAACAACCTTTGTGGTATTGTGCGGATATGTTGTGTATTGAGAGAGCCCGGCGCTGGGACCGCCGACGTCGACGGGAGTTTGTTTTGTTGTGTTTTTTTGTTGCCTTTTGTCCCGATTTTCATGCATTTCAAGAATAATGAAACGAATATTTACCATAGCAGACTATTAAAAAAAAAAAAAAAGATTGTTCCATCAGAAACCTTTTGACGACCGAAAGTCGAAAGTCCCCCATGCAGATGATGTAAATAGCCAATTTTCCCATGGAGATTAATTAAGAAATTGCAAAGGTCCAAGTCACTTAATAGTTTAAAGGAACTTGTTAATAAACTCTTAGAGCAAACCAGAGCTAACCGTGGCCTTCACACCCACAGCATTGTCCTTGTACAATTCCTATAATTCTTTGAAAGGAATGTCGCGGCTATAGAATAGTTGCATTCATTCTGACTTCCCGGTTATTCTGATCGCGGTAATTGTTGACTTTGCAATTAACTACTCGAATTTACTCGTATTCAGGTAGTTGTTTTAACCGAACCGGGCCAGATGCAATGAGACGCAACGAAAACGTGGTACCGGTCGACCATGTTTCTCGTTGCAGCTCGGCGGCCACACTATTTTTGGTCCGCGCAAATGACTTCATTGGCCCTCATTGCATCTGTGCCGTCTA
Organism: Ophioderma brevispina; assembly: GCA_023653785.1. Lineage (NCBI taxonomy): Eukaryota > Metazoa > Echinodermata > Ophiuroidea > Amphilepidida > Ophiodermatidae > Ophioderma > Ophioderma brevispina. The sequence continues at coordinate 7,232 of JAMKCH010035799.1, forward strand.
ATAACCGTTAAATGACGCGATGTTCCTCGTTAAATTTGGGCCGTCTTTACGGAAAATGACGCGTTTTTCCTCGTTGCATTTGGGCCTCATTCCCGATAAATGAGCGATGCTTTTCACTGCATTTCGGACGCTTTGCCCGCAGAAGGCGCAAATGACTCTCATCATCAGCGGGTGACCACTGTTTACAAATCCCATATGACATTTTCGATTCGATGGGGATAAGCGCCACCATTTGGATAGCTATTCTTTTTAATTATCATAACGATTCCTACGTAAACCGAGCTTGCCGGAGCATAATAGCGCCATCACGACTATGATGTAGCGTAATAGCGCAACTTCCCTACTGCGAACTACAGCTAACAACTTTCATGCAATATCATGTTGCATACGCACCTTATTTATTGATTTATTTACCCGTTTTTATTGCCTTCGCACGCGATGTTTCTCGTTGCATCTCACTGGATGTCTTTCCCGTAAATGGCGCGATTGTTTTTCATTGCATCTGGGTAAGTGGTCCGGGAGAATCCGCGATCGCGGAAATGACAGTTTTATGCGCGGATTTTGCCTTTCCGCGCGAGATTTTCGTTTTTCGCGCGGAAAACAGCGGGCGTGTCGTATTTTTTCTCAGACCCGAACAGTCTCTGAACTTCTTTGCCCTTCCCGACTGTTTTTCTTAACATCAAAATGTGATTGGCAGAAACTCGATTTGGGTCGGCAGTTGATACTTAATGATCGCAGCGAGGCGGTCGAATGCAACTACCGATGATCATGAACAGCATGGTGCACTAGTACCGCGATTCAAGCACAATCTAATTGCCCTCTTTGTTACTTGGTTATTGTAGTAGACCACCTAGGAATGTCGTTAAGAGATGAAAGGCACCCCAGTTGTACCAGTGACATAATGGGCCGGCCTTATTCATCCTTTAGTTGCACCCTTACCTATTGCATATACTCCCTGACGGTACTTTTCCCTACTCTTGTTGTTCTTCATGCATCGCGGGTGTTCCAAAGTCAAAACTGTGCGCGGTCTCTAGAGGAGTTTAGAAAGAAATCACAAGTAAACCGCATGGGCGCAGCAACATGATCAAAAAGTTGGACGAACAAATAAAACAAACGATAATAAAAAAATTCCGCCCTCCTTACGATGTGTATAATCAAGGCGATCGATCACGGTTGAACAGCTGATTCTTGAGCATGAGCGATTATTTGCTTCGATCACCGCGAGGTCCACCCCTGAGCTGATTGCAAACGAAATTCCCAAGAACGTAAATCCTTAAGATCACAGATAAATTGATCACCCACATCGTAATTTCTGATTTTGCAAATTTGCATACAAGTTAAGATTCTAATAATTCACTGTTTATTTAGCTTCCATTGTATCAAATTTCGCTGCACAGGCCACGTGCGAATTGCAGCTGCATCAGACGCCTTACGATTATTCATGTTAACAGAACAATCTAGCAATTCAACACAAAACGATGATTTTATTTGGACTTCACCTCTAGGTTTGTTATTCATTGATGATTTTTATAACTACTCCGGACTTAATTATCGTTGTTTATTCTTGTTATGCATTGTCCAATCCCCCCCCCCCCCGATTATCATATAAGGAATGTTGTTTACTCTGGACATTTTGATTGATCCATTAATTAATGGGGGTAAGGAAGTTGCTTTATTGTAAATACCAATTGGTAAAGAACAAATTTTAAGCGCTAAACCAATTGCTTCCCATCGAGAGTTGTTCTTTCAGGTCAAATGAAGTATTTAATCATCATTATTTTTCTTGCCACCGTTTGATTTGTATCTATCAATTGTAAGCTTGCGCGCTTTACAACTTGGCTCCATTTCGTCAAAAGCGCTAAGTTATACTGTGCTGCAATCTAATCGACGTCCATGTCATTGATCTGTATCAAGCTCAATCATCGCGCTGCAAATAGTGTAAACCAAAACAGATCTTGAAAGATGTTTTAGGCATTGTTGAATCGATTGGGACCTGGAAGTAAATGAATGATGTCATTGGATCAACAAAGGTTAACTCTGATTGACAAGGTTACCTGGTCGGCTCGTAGTCGCTTGTATCGGTAAAGATAAGCGCTAACAATTGCCTGGAAATAGTTGTCACTAACTTCACGCTGATATTATTGGCAATCTTGCGGCATATTTTTTTGGGGTCTTTTATCATTATTTTAAAGATTGTGTTCGCGTATGTAAGTCCGGCTGGTAATCACGATTATAAGGGCTCGACACTTTTCCATATTTTCAATCACTCTGCTTTATTTATTATTTACACTTATTAACATGGATAATGGTTGTCTCAAGACCCTGTGGTGCGTTAATTTACGCCAATTCGGCACATTTTCATCAAAACACAGGGATTTTTGTCGCGGAAAATTCTGATTTTGGTGCGCGGAAAAACGCGGATTTCCCGAAATCTCGCGCGGTCTCGGTGGTTTCTAAACGCGTTCTCCCGACATACATCTGGGCCGTCTTTCCGTGAACAAAAAATGGGCCGCACTGTTTTTTGTTTGCATTTGGGCCGTCTTCCGGAAAATGCACCGTGTTTTTCGTTGCATCTGGTCCGTTTCGACTTATTCCTGTGGCCTTCCTGTTCCGGAAAACCGCCGAGAATGCAATGAAACTCAAACTACTTTGGCCTCTCGTTTCATCTGGGCCGTTAAAATAAAAATAATGCCCTTCGTTGCATTTGGGCCGTCGCCCGGCAAAACGACCCGGTCCGGGTTAGGGTTATATTTTCAATGTTGTAAAAGTATTTACTAATATTTACTTACCTATTGTCATTTTGGTTGTAAAAAAAATAAAGATAAACCCTCTAATCTAACTTATATGTTATTATCCATTTCATGGTAGTGGAATTGAACCAAAACCACTACTTTTTTTGGGGAAAAATCAAGAAAATAGACTCAACCGTATCGATCTTGTCATGGTTTATTGGCTTAGTTGAAAACAATTCTTCTCCGCACCTTTCCGGGAGAACGTACAATTGAATAACCACAAGAATTCTCATCTTCAATAAAAGTAAAGCTTTATTTAGCATAACTATTGGAATCATCGCAATTGTTTTCATTAACTTTTCGCATTTAAAAAGTTCATGTGGGAATCCATACAATAAGCAGGCGACATTTCAGCTATTTTTCAGCGCACAATGGCAAATGGGCCAGTACTGCGACATCGGAAATACTGTTCTGTTGTAGCTTGGTTTACAAAAAATTACTCTTCTGTACACATGGCAATGACTTTTCAAGAATTCACACTTTTACCTCTACCTTTCTCTTTCTCATTTCTTATAATACATCCGTTTGAATGTGGTAGATATCGTCGCCGTAGGACTCTCCATGTGATCCTTGTTTCTCAGTCGTTCTTTAGAGAGCAATCCCGCATTATTTTCAAATCTCAGCAACGATGTATAGTAAATCAATAGATGAGCGCTCCTTGCCTCCACTGGATTAGTACAGGGCGGGGAGCGGTGCGGGCGGGTGTGGGATAAGTAAGAATTGTGTTAGAAACACAATGGGATAATCCTCGTTTAGGTAAGATTAAGCGTGGGTACATCTCGTGAAATGGCGAGGGTGTAATGAAGTGGCACTAAAGCGGCTACGGAACGATGCCAGAGGAGTGCGCAGGGATCCAACTGACCTGGACGCGGAAACTAATTGTTGTTGTGGTGCGTCTTTTTTCGTAACAGTACTGGATTGGGCTTAATTAGGAAGGACAAGGGGTAAGGTGATAAGGACAAGGGGTGGGACGCGGAGGAGGTGTTGGCTAAGAGAAGCAACAGAGTGTAAGTGAGGAGGTGATGAGTCGCTACTGCGCACCTATTTGATCGGAGACGGGATCGAGTCCCAAATCACCCACCTTATTAGAGACCAATTAAATCAGACATTCCTTCCTTCCTCCTGGAAAGAATACATTATTAGGTAGGCTCAAGATGTCTGTAATTCGTATTAAATTATTCTTTTCTTTTTAATATGCCACAGATTCAATTTAATTTACACTTAGACCATTAATACCAAAAAGTGACTTTAAGATTTTTATTTTTTATTATTATTTCTTATTATTATTAATTTGCAGGGACACAGAAAGTCACAAGACAAGAAAAGGGAAAACCACTGGGCGGAAAAACACCAGTCCGGCGGGAAATGAAACAGGAAAAGTGACAATCCCTAATAAAAATTGAAAGTGGTTGGGGGTTGTAAGTTGGCCCGAATACTTTAGGAATTATGAAAGCAAGGGAACACGGAGATGCTAACAAAGGAGTCTTTCCTCTTTCATTAAAGTGGATTTCTCGAATCCATATGTACATTTTTAATAAAGATTGTGTGCTAGTTGTCCTCGAACTTTCGTCCTATCCAGGCGATATGGAGACTAGTATAACAGGGCAAATCAGTAGGGGAGAAAGGGTGGGGAAGAAGAAATGGAGAAGGAGAGGAGAGGGATAGAATGAGGGGAGGGGGGGGGGAAAGGTAGGGGGGGAAAGTAAGGGAGAGGAGAAGAGAAAAAACGAAAAGAGAAAGAAAGGGGGGGGATGGGGAGAAAAGGGGAGAGAATTCGGGGACAGCAGGGGCAGGTAAAAAGAATTTTCTGACGATTGACATGACGCCCTTATGCCCTACTTCTGTATTTCGTTCCAAGAAGTTTGCTGATTGTAATTGGGTCCTCTAATAAGGGTGTTTGGATTAACCACCTGTGTTTTTGCACCGAAGTAACGAAAAACAGAGATGTTTCGCTTCATCCTATAAGAGACAAATTAGAAGCACTGACAAGGTTTGTGGGCGGAGCAACTCTAAAGCCGTGAATTTATAAAGACCAATAAGAAGGTATCGAGTAAGTTGTGAAATGCATGGGAAAAGTCAGCTCTCGCAAGTGTATACAGATCCAGTTTAAGTTGTCCACTGCAATTCTCCACATCAGTATTTCCGATGTCGCATTAACTGGACGGTCCGAGCGTTTGCCATGCCGCTGAACTAGCTTACGAAATGATCGCTACGCTTATTTGCTATGGATCGTGCCCACATAACATCTTTTTTAACTGGCGAAAAGTTAATGAAAACAATTGCGATGATTCCAATAGTTATGCTAAATCCAACCCAGCTTTTCGTATAATTGACGAAGTGATAGGCCGTGACAGATCATTGTACGTTCTCCGAAAGGTTGCGGTGATTGTTTTCACCTACCAATAATCCTTGACAATATCGACAGTAGTCAGGCTGAGTCATGCTATCTTATGATTTTTCCCCTAAAAAGTAGTGGTTTCGTGTCACATTCCACTCCCATGATAATGACAAATAGACTTACCATATCAGCTATGTAAGCGAATGAGGTTTTTATTCTTTATTTTTTCGTGACCAACACAACTTCACTCCCCAGAAGGAAGAGTGTGTTCCTTATTCGTTCGGCGCTACTCTCTCATCTTTCCGGCAGTGCAACCCAAAAGTCATTTTCTCTAACCCAGCGGGGTGGGTTTGTATGTGTTTATTTTCTTAGCCCCCCAAACCAAACTCTCCTTGCCCCCCTTCCGCCCCCCCCAAATTAACTGACCTTTTGTACAGTGCTAATGGAGACGGACCCAAATTCGCCCCTCAAAAAATACCTTGGCACCCCTTCAGCCCCCCCCCATTTGTACAGGTCGTTACGCCTCTGCAAAAGGGTGATTTTGATTTTGTTTTTTTCATAAACGTATAACCGTGTTACTACTTTGCTCCAATAGTAAATTAAAAAATCATCATGTTCAGATTAATGCCTTTCAGAATTGGGAATATTTGTTGGAATTTTAACATCAGTGTAGAATCAGAGCTCTCTTTTTTTTAAGCAACACTCGTTTTATGAAATCTCTCGTTGCCTAACCGACTTACTTTATTATGAATCATGATCATATACATGGGTCTTTCCCATAGAAATTTCTCAATGTGACATGATGTAAAATTCAAAAATACTACTTTGATAATTTCTTGCATTCCAAGTGTTCTGATAACTTTGTCAAACATAAATCGAGTTTATTTGACAGAAATTACAGCAATGCCATATTGAGAAAGCATACTTACGCCCATATAGTTAGTGTGTGAAGCACATGTAACACTTGGCCACCGCTCTTGTTTACATGTTGATTGATGCATGCTATAAGTGATTGTCTCAATAAATATCAGGATTGTTTTTGTAGATTGGAATGTTGTCTTTTGCACTTATCAAGTGAGTGACTGTAAGTCTGCCTTTTTCCATGAAATATACTCCTTTTACTTGACTGGCAGTTCAACGTGTAACGTCGAACACATTATTCCAAGGTGCCAAACTCACAAAAACATAGTTGGAAAGTGACCTTTTTTTGGTTTTAAAATATGTTAGCCAGTTCTTTTCTTCACATGGTAAGGGAAAATGCATACCGTGCTTACAGTGGAAATCCCGACACACTGCATTAAATTTACAACGGTAACATCGGACCCACAGTTACGTCTGGATCCTTTTGTGCTACAAATCTTAAATATGACAAAATTATTGTCTCTAAATGCTGTTAGATTGACTGCAGTCAGATATATCATATAAATTTATATAGAGGTCATTTTGACAAAAATATGGAAGTCACACAGCTTCCATACTGATGTAACCCAACATTTAGGATTATACAACATATGCTCAATATTTCTTCTTACTGTTATGAAGAGTTTTCTTCCCACATATGGCTTTAGGTCAATTTATTAAATGTACCTATGGATTTAGGTCAATTTATGAAAATGGATACTGCATGATTGCGTATACTGTAGGCCCATGCATGACGGGGTCCGACTGGGACTGACAATCGGGCAAAAAAAAAACGTAAAAAAAGGACTTTTCAAGGCATCCATACTTTCTGTATATTTTGAAAAGATTAAACAGGGAATCGATTTTCTACCTGTATGGGGTACAGAGATAGATCTTAAAAGTGAAAACAAAAGGGCAGTGGCGTAACCAGCGGGGGGTGGGGGGGGGGGGGGCCGAAGCCCCCCAAAAACAAAACTCCTGCCCCCCCCTTGTCCGCCCCCCCCCAATGAACTGACCTTTTGTACAGGGTCTATGGAGAGGACCCAAATTCGCCCCCGCAAAAAAAGTCTGTCACCCGCCCTTCAGCCCCCCCCATTTGTAAAGGTCTTGGTTACGCCCTGCCAACCAGGGTGATTTTGTTTGTTTGTTTTCAGTAAAACTTATAGAACCGTTTCTACTTTGCTCCAATAGGAAAATTAAAAAATCATCATTTTCACATTAATCCTTTCAATGGGGATATTGTTATGGAAATGTTACATCGTGGAGCATCCGAGCTCTCATTGTTTTGCACCACTCGGTTTATGAAAAAAAAAAATATCTCTTTTTGCCTAACCGTAACCCTTACTTTATAATGAATCTGGATCATATACATGGGTCTTTCCATGAACTGTCCTCAAAGTGTGAACAGATGTAAAAAAGGTCAAAAATACATACTTAGATAATTTCTTGCATACCAAGTGTTCTGATACACTTTGGCAAACATAAATCGAAGTTAATTTGACAGAAAATTACAGTAAATGCCATATTTGAAGAAAGTCATATTTACTCCCATAGAGTTAGTGTGGGGAAATCAACATGTAACACTGGGACACCGGCGTCCTTGTTACATGTTGATTGATGCATGCTAATAAGTGATTGTATCATACATAATTATCAGAATTGTTTTTGTAGATTGGAAATGTTGTCTTTTTGCAACATTATCAATTGAGTGACTGTAAGTCTGCATTTTTCCATGAAATAATACCATTTTACTTGACTGGCAGTTCAACGTGTAACGTCGGACACTACTTATTCAAAGGTGCCAAAACTCACAAAGACATAGTTGAAAGGTGACCTTTTTTTGGTTTTAAAAATATGTTAGCCAAGTTCTTTTCTCAACATGGTATGGAAAATGCATACCTTGCTTAACAATAACAGTGAAAATACAGACAAAACTGCATTAAATTATCAACGTGTAACATCGGACACCACAGTTACGTCTTGATCCATTTTGTGCTAAATCTGAAATATGACAAAATTTATTGTCTCTAAATGCTGTTAGATTTGTACCTGCAGTCATATATTATCATTATAAATTGATATAGAGGTCATTTGGACAAAAATATGGAAGTCACACACGCTTCCAATACATGTATGTAACAAAAACATTTAAAGTCGGACACCAAATGTTACACGTTGATTCTTGCACTTTATAGAAATATACAGTGAAATAACGAAGAAATATTTTAAATGATCTGTTCATATGTTTTTTACCTATATTTCTGCACACCTATATCAATAAAAGGAAGTAAACAACAATTTTCTTGCATTTACAACTTATTTCTGATTGTTCACTTTCTATGTCACAAAATGTCCCTATATTTAACCCCGGACACCATCGTATTTGGTGAAAATTAACGAAAATGTTATAAATAATTTGCACCAAGTTGGTTGGCATATAAAAGCCTTTGATTTAGTCCACAAGTTGAACTCATTATCATTATAAAAACTGTTTTGGTCTAATTAAGATAAACAATTTTGTGATCACACATATCAAAAATGTGATTGAGGACATTTTTCATGGAACTTTAGACCCACTTAATAAGATATTTAATTGTGATAATGTAAAATATCCCACTTATGGAACAAACTTTTGGACAATTCATCTTACTTTATTGGCACTTTGCCTTATTAGGTATATATTTTTGTCTATCATTAATAAATTTGTAAACAATAACGTTACCTTATCAGGGTGCTATCATTCACATGTCTTGCGTTCTTATGGTATCTTCATCTCAATTGAATTTTATCACTATTTTCATATAATTATATATATTGTTGTTATGCATTGTTGTTGAGATGAAAATAAATAAAAAAGGAACGAGACAGTATAGAATTATATTTGTCATACCAGTTTGTGAACAATAATGTAATGCACTTTAGTATAGTATATTATTGGCGTTTGGTTTTACACTTTAACAAGAGTGGCGGAAGCGGTTCATCCAAGGGGATAACAAAAACAAAACATGACACAAAATAATTTATATTGAAACCACATAACATTAACTTATTTTATAGTATAAAAAATGCTGTCCGTATTTATTGTGGTAATACTTCCATAGCTATGTACACCAACACGATCACCCCCAAAATTTGTAGTTTCAGCACGGTTGCTTAGCTCCCTATAGTGCTTACTACTGTGAAAGGCCACTGGGGTTCACCGAACTGGCATACAAACAAACGATCGATATCGCCAGGCTGGAGAAAATACTAAGCTAGCAATTGACCATGTATTGTAACCCGTTTGTAACAAACTGAAACAATTAAAACGGGTTCTAATTTTTGTTTTTAAAAGAATTATTAAAAAGCGTCAACAAGCATTTCATGCAGGTCAAGAAATTAGGCCGTAACTTTCTTCGTAAATCAAATATCATGGCGATAAGACTGCTAAAATGAATTATTATAATACTCGTATACATACCCCGCTGTTTGGTACCGAGGGATACGTCTTATGACTGGTAGTGGCAACCCCAATCTCTATAACCATTTTCACCACCACCTAATGTTGATGAATCTGATAACGTGGCTGTGGCAAACCCATTATGTCATTTCATTTCTATATCCAAGACTTGCCTGAAAATTAAGTAAGAGAATCTCATCTCCCTGCATATTTACCAACTCCTGATCAGTGTCCCTGAGGTCCCAACCATGGAGGTTTTATTTCTTATTTACAGAAGATCAATACCTACAAGCTGGAGTCCAGATGGTTCCCTGGGGGGGGCGTCACAGGGCGGGTCATGCGTGAATATTCATATGAACTTAGTAATCCTCTTACGGATATATTGAACGCCTCGTATCACCATGGTAATTGTTCCTACTCAGTGGAAACTTGCTACGGTTATCCCCCTCCCGAAAACAAAACATTCTGTTTGGCAAAAACTGCGCCCGGTGTCGCTGACTGATCACTTCGCTAAATTGGCAGAGGATTTCTTCATGTTGTGAGTGGTTGTTTCAGCGACATGAGCCGTCTTAGACCCAAATCAGTACGGTAATCGTCCCGGGAGATCCACAAATCCTATCTCGTTCATCTGGTTGATTCCCCTCTGTAAACATGCTGAAAAATCTGGGAGCATTTCTACGGTCGTAATAACTGATTATACTAAGGCATTCGATCGAGTGGGCCATCTCGTCATATTCAACTCTTGGCCTTAGCAGCTAGACCATGTATCATTGTCCCCGGATTTGTAATTTTTGAAAGATCTTTACAGTGTGGTCCGATATACTGGGGGTACTTTCTAAATATCTGTTTCTTATAGAGGGGTTCCTCAAGAAACTAAGTTTGGTCCACTTGGATTTTTAAATGGGAAATGCCGCAGCTGTTTTCTCACAATTTGGTCACTCTTAATAGTAGACGATATGACTTTGATTGAAATGACTGTTAAAGAGGGAAGTAGTTCTATGCAAACATAACTTTATATCTTGAAGGTGGGCTTAGTGCAATAACATGCATGAAAAAACCCACCAAATGCCATGTCATTCATGTATCTTCTTTCATGAAAACAGATGCCCGCTATCAACCCCATTAGTCCTTGTGTATGAACCTCTCCCGGAGACGGATTCAGTAAAAATTTTAGGACTTAACATTAGTTCTGACCTCAAATGGGATATTCAAATTAAGGAATCCTGAGAAAGCTAATGGGCGTTTGCACATGCTTTAAGTTTTTGAAGAAATTTTGGTTTTGTCCCGTTAAACTGATCTTATTACAGTTTTTTAATCGGATATATCGTCCGCTTACAGAATATGACAGCGCCATGTGTTGGCATTCTGGCCTTACTGAAAAACAAACAGACTCTCTGGAAAGATTCAGAAAAGGGCCTGTAAGATCATGCTTGGTAACAAGTTGATTTCTTACTACGATAATGCGCTGACGAGTGTCAATATTCCTCTCGCAAAAAAGGAGAGAAAATTGGCATTACGTTTGCAAAGTCCCATTTTGAGACTCTCAAGAATTTTGGTCCATTGGCTCCCCCCGAGGAGAGGCTCCCAGCATAACCATGAACTTAGAATCGAATCACAAACTCTCTATTCTTCCAAGATGGTCTATACAAAAAGGTATTACAATAGCCCTATTCCCTATTACGTGCATTAATATAATAAGGAAGGGTATAATACGGTTATAATTGCATTGTAATTATTTTTTAAAGTGTAGCATATGGAGCAGTTGAACTATTTCAAGTTGGTTTTTGTCGTATTAATGTGATTTTAATGTTTTAATAGTGTATTTATCTATGTTTTAAGTCACTCAATTCAGGCCTTTTGGCTGCGAGTTTGATTTTTTATAAACCTGTCTTATGAATGAATGAATCACGGATGTGGATAATTTAATCAGATGAAATCCCGGGGTAAAATCCATCAGCCATTTCTTGACCCTTGGATTTGCTCTCAACGGCATAAAGTGTTCAATTTGAGGGGGATTGGGCTCTCAACCTAACCCTCAAACTGCGTTTTTTCGGCAGTTAATTGTGGAGCATTGTTTACTTTGAGTAGTAAACATTAAACAATGTTACAGTTTTGCTCTTGCGAAATGATCAAAATGGATAATAATGGTAGTTTCTAATATCCTTTCATGATGAAAAACAAGGCATACTATGGGCTTATAGATATAGTTGTTTTGGATAAAACAAAACAATGAAAAAAAAAACGACTACGATATTCAGTTTACACGAGTAGCGAAAAAAATCGAAATTGACAAAATCAGAATAAAATGCACGTATGTTTCCATTGGGTCCGAATTGGCATGGGAAGGACGATTGACGGATGTGGAGGCCCGAATTGACCATATTTGACTGAGACCGAATGTACGTGTTTTCCATTGGGACCGCATTGGCATGGACTGAATTGACCATCGTGAGACCGAATTGACTGGGACCCAAGAACTGGTTTTTGGGACCGAATCGGACCAGCCCCCCGTAGAGAGTGCATATACACAGCTACAGGGTGTCCCTATAGTGCTTACTACTGTGAAAGGCCTGGGGTTCACGATTGCATACAAACACGATAGATATCGACAAGGCTTAGAAAATCTAAGCTGCAAATTGACATCGTCGATTTGTAACCCTATTGTAAACTGACACATAACGTCTAAAGTAAAAGAACTTATTAAAAAAGAGCGTCCAAGCATTTCATGCAGGTCAAGAAATTAGGCGTAAATTTCTTCGTAATCAAATTATCAGGGCGATAAGATCTGCTAAAATGAATTATTATAATACTCGTATACAAAAACCCCGCTGGTGGTAACCGAGGGATACGTATTATGACTGGTAATGGCACCCAATCTCATATAAACCATTATACACCACCTAATGTTGATGCAACTGATAACTCGTGTGCTGTGGCAAACAGCATTATGATCATTTCATTTCTAATATATCCAAAGACTTGCCGGAACTTAAGGAAGAGAATCTCCCAGCATATGTACCACTCCTGATCAGTGTCCTGAGTCCAACCATGTGAGGTTTTATTCTTATTTACCAGAAAGATCACCTACCACAGCTGGAGGTCTCAGCTGGGGTCCCGCTAAACTCATTCGTGAATATGCTATGAACTTATTACTCCTCTTCGGATATATGTTGCAACACGCCTCGTATCAACAGGTATTGTTCCTAATCAGTGGAAACGTGGCTAACACTGTTATCCCCCTCCCGAAAACAAAACCGGCTGTTTGGCAAAAACTGCGCCCAGTGTTGCTGACTGATCACTTCGCATAATTGGCAGAGGATTTCATTGTGAAGTGGTTGTTCAGAGCGACATTGAGCCGGTTTAGACCCAATCAGTAGTCATAATCGTCCCGGGAGATCCAAATCAGTATATCCAAATCGTTCATCTTGTTTTATTCCTCTGTAAACTGCTTGAAAAATTCTGGTAGCATTTCTCGGTCGTAATAACTGATTATACTAAGGCATTCGATCGAGTGGACCATAACATCGTCATTTGCAAACTCTTTGGCCTTAGGAGCTAGACCATGTATCATTCCCTGGACTTTGTAATTTTTTGAAAGATCGTTTACAGTGTTTTCGATATAATGGGGTACTTCTAAATATATGTTTCTTAGAGCAGGGGGTTCCTCAAGGACTAAGTTTGGTCCACTTGGATTTGTAGCAATGGGAAATGAACGCAGCTGTTTTCTCTTCTTCTCACACTTTGGTCACTCTTAAAATGTAGACGATATGACGTTGATTGAATGAGGTAAAGAGGGAAGTAGTTCTATGCAACCAGAACTTTATAATCTTGAAAGGTGGGCGTGTGCAAATAACATGCAGTTAAACCCCCTCCAACCAAATGCATGGTCATGCATGTATCTTTTCATGAAAAAGATGCCCAATATCAACCCAATGTCCTTGTGTAATGAACCTCTCCAGGAGAACGGATTCAGTAAAATTTTAGGACTTCACATTAGTATCTGACTCAATGGGATTTCAAATTACGGATTCCTGAAGAAAGCTAATGGGCGTTTGCACATACTTAAAGTTTTGAAGAAATTTGGTTTGTCTTTAACTGAATCGTATACAGTTTTTATAAAAAAAAAAACTTTTAATCGGATATATCCGTCCGCTTACAGAATATGCAGCGCCAGTGGGCATTCGGCCTTAACTTGAAAAACAAACAGACCTCTGGAAAGATTTTCAGAAAAGGGCATGTAAATCTGCTTGGTAACAAGTATGATTCTTACGATAATGCTCTGACGAAGTGCAATCATTCCTCTCTCAAAAAAGGAGAGAAAAATTGTGTCATTACGTTTGCACGTCCATTTTGAGCTCTCAAGAATTTTGCCTGGCTCCCACCTAGGCGGAGGCTCCCGCATAACCATGAACTAGATGAAATCACAAACTCTCTATTCCAAGATTGTCTACAAAAAGGTATTACAATAGCCCTATTCCCTATTACGTGCAATTAATCAATAAGGAAGGGTTTTAATACTGTTTAATTCTTGTATTATTTTTTAATTTTAAAGTGTACATATGGAGCAGTTGACTATTTCAAGTGGTTTTTTTTTTTTTTTTTTTTTTTTTTTTTAATATGTTGTTATTTATATATGTTTTAAAAAGAGTCACGTCAATTCAAGCCTTTTGGCTGCGAGTGTGGATTTTTTAAATAACCTGAATGAATGAATGATGAATCACGGATGTGGATATTATCGATGAAATCCCGGGGTAAATCCATTCAGCCATTTTCTTTGACGCCCCCCCCCCCCCCCCCCCCCCCCCCCCCACCCCCCCCCCCCCCCCCCCCCCCCCCCCCCCCCCCCCCCCCCCCCCCCCACCCCCTTGGATTGCTCTCTCAAACTGCATAAGGTTCATTTGAGGGATTGTGCTCTCCTCAACCTAACCTCAAACTGCTGCGTTTTTCTTTCTCCGGCAGTTAGTCCGTGGAGGCAATGTGTTTACTACTTTGAGTAGTAAACATTACAAATGTAACAGTAGCATCTCGCGAAATGCATCAAAATGATAAATAATTGTAGGTGTCAATTAATCTCTTTCATGATTAAAAAAAGGCATACTAGGCTTATAGATAAGTGGTGTTGATAAAACAAAAACAAGGAAACCTACTAGATATTCAGTGTACACAAAAAGTAGCAGAAAGAAATAGAATTGAACAAAAATCAGAATAAAAGCACGTATGTTTCCATTGGGTCCCGAATTGGCATGGGACCGAATTGACGGATGGTGATGCCTAATTGCCCATATTTACTGCGACCAATGTACGTGTTTTTCCATTAGGGACCCCGCAATGACATGGGACTGAATTGACCATCGTGAGACGAACGACTGGGACCCGAACTGGTTTGGACCGAATCGACCTGCACCCGTAGGAGAGTGCAATACAAAGATACAGGTGCAGATTTGGCATCGCGGATTCAGCAGCAAAAGCCGTGTGATGAAGCTTCTTGACAATAAGTTTAAATCGAAGTGATCATTAGAATTATCATAAAAACACAAACGTATTGGCAGCAGACATTGTATGTGGTGACTTGTATTAGAGACATAGACTATTAAAACAGTGTTAAAGTCAGTCATTAGTGGCCGACGAACCAGCGATAGACTTGCTGACATGCCCGCAAATGCCTACTTGTACTAGGTACCGCCGACACGGGTCTAGATTAATTAAAGTATTTCTTCCAATCTCGCTGGTTTTAATCACTGGTTACATTAAAAAAACCGAAACAATCTAAGTTTTAGGGGATGAAATGTTGCGGGGATGAATAGTCCGGGGATTGAAAATTGTACGGGGATTGAGTGTATAGCATCTCGCGCAAGGCAACCGGAACGTGTTTTGCGTGATCGTGTGATGACCAGGAAAACAAAACAGCATGCCCAGGATTTGAAGGACAAAAGATCTCGCGAGAAAGGAAGGTGAATTGAAAACACATTTTTGGAAAGAATTTAGTAATTCTGCCACAGGCTACGAATTCGGCAACATGAACGGATAAACCGCATGTTAAAGGTGCCGAATTTGTAAGGGTGGCCAGAAGATAAATTCATCCAAGATGTTTTCACTAGTGGCTTCTCCGTTCTACTTTTTATATTTTAGTTCATCACTTTCATACATTAAATATGGTTTTAAATTTGGGGTAACATTGCTAGTCTATATCAATTTATACACTGTGAGTGTGAGTGGAATGGTAAGCGTGCCGTTGACATTGTGAACTGAATACACGCATTTCAGGCCAGGATTTTAATGGGACATCATTCAAGCAGAATCAACTGATTGTAAAAGCCTGTGTGTTAAGAAATTCAAGGATATTCAACCCTTTATTTATGCTACACCCATAGCAATACGCCTACATTAAATAAATTAGTGTAAGTTCAGCTTTTATGTTTACATACCACAGTTTGTAGTCACACTAATGCTTCGCACAATCGAAAATCTGTCCGGCAGTCATTTCCCTAATATCAAGTCCCAATTACAAAGGGTGAGGATGCCTGAATAATTGATTATTTCGTTTGCCAGTCGCTATCATCCTGGCCATCATCGAGCGAGGATGTGCCATATGAGGCAGACGATTTTTATATTATTAGTAGTTGACAAATCAATATCCATTTAAAGCAATATTAGCACATTTTTTTTGAAGAGCGCCCCCAATTTTTCAAAAATTTGGAGATTTTTACACGATTGCATTGGTAACTCACTGGCTAGTAAACTCCCGGGGGGGGGGGGGGGTTTTTTTTTTTTTTTTTTTTTTTTTTTTTTTTTTTTTTTTTTTTTTTTTTTTTTTTTTTTTTTTTTTTTTTTTTTTTTTTTTAAACCCCCGGGGGGGGGGGGGGTACTCGACCTAAAATTGGGTATAGGTGTGCGTCCACCGGGTAAAAAAATCGACTCATGTTAATAGTGACCAAATTGTACAAAAATATGACCCATTTATATAGTTGGTTCCGAAATTTCGACCCATTTATATAGTTGGCTTTGAAATTTCGCACCATTTTCATAGTAATCTTAGCAAAATCGGCCCATTTTCATAGTAACTTTTTCCAAAAATCAGAAAATCAACCATTTTTTCATTGTGATTTTAGCGAAAATCGGAAAAATCGACCCATTTCATAGTAAATTGCGAGCAAAAATTGATAAAATGGGCCCATTTATATAGTAGCAATGACCTCAAAAGTGACCCATCTTTATAGTAGCATGGTGGAAAAAACGACCCATTGTTATAGTAAGACGTGAAAATGCGACCCATATCGGCGGCACATATGTACCTACCCTTTTCCACTGAGTACCCCCCCCCCGGAGTAAACTATACCTGTGAATGGTTAAGCTCGAAAATGTCTATGTGTCACAAACGAAGGAATTTTGTACTAGAATATAATTATTATCGGGGATCCCCGATTAATACAACGGCTGCACTGTTAAAAATAAACTTGTAAAAAAACAGGCATTTGACTGGCAGCTGGGACTCACTACATGCAGAACGTAAAATAACTGGAGCCGTAAAAATACGAAACCATTGCAGGGAACGTAAAATAACGGCGTAAAATCTCAGCCTCAATGTTATTGTTGGTTTTTGACTTGCTTAAACAATATTAAGAATCCTCTGACCAAATTTTAACGTTGTAGCTATGGCATCATACAAACGTTGTATTACGTTACCACGTGGTTGTAAAAAAAAGTTATATTTCAGGCAAACAATTGAGAAAAAAGGCAATAAACAAAGGGAAAACGTGGAGAAATAAAGATTTAAAACAGTTCATACACTTTATTTTATATGGTAACGTATACATTCTAATGTCACCAATTACTTAATCATCATATGAATAAACTTACTACATACCTTACATAGATTCGAACCTGGGCCTTAAGATTACAAGTCCTAAACCTTATCCACTACACTACATGACTTTACTGATAGTAAATGCTAAAATCAAATATATATGTGTGTGTACTACTTTTTTCAGATTAAACTAAATATAACACAAAAAGGAGGAAAAGAGTTTTTTTTAAAACTATTTTTAAAAATGATAGGGAAAATAAGATTTTGCATTTTTAAATGACGTTACTAACGACGTTATTTAACCCATTTTATAGGTAAAACAATTTTCATAGTTCGTATTCTTACAATAAAAACAAGTAAGTTACAAAAGAACGTAATGTAACGGAAAATATAATAACGGTCAGCGTATAAATACTACCTTTTTTTCAAAATGTGTAGTATTATTTTGTAGCCACTGTTTATTTACATTTTTCTGCTTCCAAATTGTAATTTTATGTTAGATATAGGTAATAAAGCGTGAAGATTATTGAATAATTGGGGTTTACCGTCATTTGTAAAGTCTGGTAAAATTAGGAACATTTTTAACAGTGTGCTGGAAACGGCCTTCCAATGTGAAATAGCCGGGAAATAGCGCCATGTACGTGTCTACGCTCATCCATTAGTTGTTTTAATAGTTCAGGCAAGCCAAGTTAGAGGTTATTTTCTCGAGGTGGCACTATTTCATCATGGACGGACATCGTAGCATTTCCAGCTCTGCCGTTAAGTCAAATCTGGGATCTCAATTCTACATTACAAAATCGCTTATTTTGTGATAAATACGCATTTTTAGCATTCTCGTTCGCAGGTATAGTTTCCTAGACAATTACCAACGTAACTGTGCAACAATATCAAATTTTGAAAATTGGGGGCGCTCTTCAAAAAATGTGCTAATATTGCTTTAATGTCGAATTAAAATCCACGCAAATAACGATTTGGGGTATTTATTTAATATTTGACAACCATGTTGGATTTAAAAATAGCTCCTTGAAAAAGGATGGCAGTGGCACCAGATTTATTTATCTTTTTGTGGGAAATGGAAGGGGACTTTGGGTGGAGCAAAGCTTGCCCGTCTTAGGCCTGGCCTACTACAGTTTTCTTACAGCTTCTTACTTTGAAAGATATTTGTAATTTTTGTATTTCTGATTTTCTGTACGTAAACGAGCAGAAATGAAAATCAGCAGCCTGTTAGACCTATAAATAGAGAACATAAGCGTATCAGTGATGAACCATAAAAAATTAGGATGTTACTAGGATCGGGGGGGGGGGGCGGGACACTCCCTAAAATAGGTGACGGGGAGGTGCGACACTATTGGTCCCCTTTTTTAAAACCTGCTGTCACTGAAAGATCCCATTTTTTTAACCTGTCACTGAAAGACACCCCCTTTTTTACTCTCAGTTGATTCCTCCCATTTTTAATCAAATGTCATGCACTGAATGACTTATTTCTATTTCAAGCTCTCACATGTGAGGGGCAGAAAGCCCCTCGTTTACTGATTGAACTTAAGCATATGGTGCCGTCACTGAATGACCCCCTTTTTTCACAAAATGTGAGAGACGCAGTGATTGACCCCCAGTTTTGCATCGTCCTCACCAAATGACTCCCTTTTTTTTCCTTGAAAGTTCCTCAGCGAATGCCCCTACCCCGGGCCCCTACATTGAAAGTCCAATCCGCACATCCCCGTCACTTTCATATATGAGTGCCTCCCGGGGTTAGGATCACGAAAATGCAGCTTTAAAACTTCTAGGCTCAAATCATGTAGTCTTATTGTCACGGGCCTATCTGTCCCAATCACATGTTTTGCCATCAGTTGCGGTGATTCCATCATTTGCCTTCAAAATTAGCTAAAACATGTGACGAAACATAGAGGAGGTCCGCAGAATATCATAGGGGCCTTTCTAAGGAGTTCTTTCCTTTCACACACCCGGCCCATTACAGAAACGGTTTAACAATCCATTGGTAATAGACCAGCTAGGTCACTGCTGGACCTAGTAGATAGGCCTATCTCAAATTGTTTAAGATTTACTATACACAGGGGTCAAAAAAGATTAAATTCTTATTAATCAGTTGAAAATTATTCCATAATTGTTTCGCCTTGTCTTATAGGGTTCCAAAAATGTCTAGTTTTGTACGCACTTACGACCATGGGTTTTTGAGTTATAGGGCAAATGACTAAAATGGCAATTCAATAATTTGTAGTATCTGATTGTATTTCAAGGCGTGAAATTATTTGCCGGGACGAGGACTCCAAAAAGTATTTTTTGGTTTAAATGAATTTACCGATATAATAGGTCACAGACCATGCAGAAGTCCACAAAATCATGCCTATTGGAATGTTGCCACATGACCTATTTTGTCACATACATTACATGATAACTATGCATACATATATTTTATTTTTTTATTTTTCTTTTGTTCTAATTAGCCTGTGCCCAGGGATCCAGACAAATTGGGGACAGCCAGGGGTCCTTCAACCCTAACTCTTATCGACACTGGGCTGTGATTAACATATACAGGCGTGATTTCCATGTATATGGGCCCCGACGGCTTAACAGCCTCCGAAGGACGGGGTATTCTCCTGGTTTCGTTTGCCCAAGTCCAATGAACCATGACGGAATTCCAGTTTTAATCAATATTTTTAAAAATGACTGTTTTTTTATATATAGATAGATTAAATCCAGAATCAAGTGGCCCCACCGGGGATTGAACCGGGGACCTTCTGCAGCAACCAAAGGCGAATACCCTATACTAGATTCCAGTTGATAGTGGAATAGCCTTCTACTTTTTTGTATGTGTAGGTATGAATTGAGTGGATTAGTATATAAAAACTTCCGTCCGTGTATTTGTGGTACGATGTACGCTATAGCCATGATGCCAACCCTGAGCGATTGGGCCATTCACAATCCCAATCAATAGTCAAAGCATAAACCCTAGAATGTTCAAAGAACGTGCGAACTAAATCCAGGAATAGTTTCAGTGAAAGCAGGTGAAAGCTGATTTTATGCATAGCGAAGATAAAAGTTCTACATTGTTACACACAGGTGACTGAAGCCTTCTAAAATTTATGATATGTTGTTGTAGGCAATGTTTAAAACCAATTCTGGGGTAGACACACTATGCATCGCATAGGATAAATACAAAGTATTGACTGGACGAACAACGTAACTTTTATTTGTAGTTGGCCAGTTTCTTTCAATCCGATCTCTTTTGTATTGCGAGAAAGAAATCGAAGATTTTCTGGGTATTTCTGTCCCCTATTTTGAGTAATGGACGAAGTCCAAACTCCGCCCATAACTCTACCATCAATTGGAATCTACTATAACCATTGCGCAAAATGATTATTTTGACACATTAATTGGAACAACTTCCGATTTTGACCCCTGTACAAATTAATGGAAATTTACTTTTTTTTACAATCTTACCCATTTTTATAATCTAACTCCAAAACCAATGGTCATAGATCGTGCAGACTATACATTTTTGAATCTTTATGTATGACTAGACGGACAATATGGCAAACATTTCAACATGGAGCATTTTTAAAAGTTTGACCCCTTATAACCTTAAATTGGCCCCTATTTAAAAAGTGACACCACAATTTGAGAGATACTCTATTGCTTAGAGGGTCCATACTAACTACTAAATGCGTTAAACCTTTTCTGTAGTGGGGGATGAACGACGATGTTTAAAAAAGGTATAGTTTGCTATATCTAACACTATTACGTTTAACACAGACTTTAAATGGCTCAAGGTCACCCTGTGGTAAAATTTTTTGAACGCACAGATTCTTCTAATCGGACTATGAACTTATTCATTAAGTAAGTGTAAATGTCAATATGTATTTTGTTTGATTTTTGGAATTTAATTAAAGGGGAAAATACTGATATGGCCTGGGTCTTGGATCAGCATTTCTGTAGCGTCTGCTAAATACATGAAATATCTTTGAGCTGGTTAACATAAAGTAACTGTATAGGTCTATATTTCCTGGTGTAACATTCCCATACAAACAATTTTAACCAATTTGAAACAAGAAATATTAGCCTAATATTTAAGCAAACGAACTGCATGTATACCTTTTTGAATCCTTATTATAGGAGGACCAGATAAAATATTCTTTTTAACCGCGAATGAAACATTTGTACAAATTATCCCAGTTAAATTCCGGGGTTAAATTACACCCTTCCCTATATACTCATCAAGGATAACAAAGTTGCATCCCGGGGCCGCGGGGGGGGGGGGGGGGGCACTCCCAATATGTGAGTACATGCCATGTGTAAGTCGAATGCCCCCCAACCCCCGTGACTTCTTTTTTCATCCGATACCCAATGACGCATGACGCCCCTTTTTGCAGCACAATGCCACAGTCATCATAATCGTACCCAAAACCTCATTGCATGTTTTGATCAACTTATGCTTTTCAACTTAAATTGTGCATACATTTTGGTTTAGAATGACAGGACCAGTGCCATTGATCCATTTGGCTTTCCAGTACACTTTAAAACAAAATGTTGTTACTAGTACTGAATGAACATACCTTTTTACTCCTTTTCACACTTCAATACCCAATGACCCCCCTCTTTTCAAAAGACGTCTAGCCCTTATACTTTTGGATACCGGTGTAGAAGTAATTATTGTCCGGCGTACTCATAGTCCGAGAACAATGGTGAACAATAGGGCAATCGATTCAGTTGACTCTTCACGCAACATTAGTTTCACGCTTTATTCCGTTATCGTCTATGGAGCCCCGGACTGTGGCTCCCGCCGGACTAAATCTGCTTTCACACAGGTGTAGAAGTAACCATTGTCCGGCGTACTCATAGTCCGGGAACAATGGTGAACAATAGGGCAATCGATTCAGTTGACTCTTTACGCAACATTAGTTTCACGCTTTATTCCGTTATCGTCTATGGAGCCCCGGACTGTGGCTCCCGGCGGACTATATCTGCTTTCACACCGGTTTACACATTCCCGGGTACATTCCCGAGTACATTTTTGCAGACTCTTAGCTACTCTTGCAAGATCAAAGGGGCCTATGAGCCAGCCGCAGGATGGTTTGACAAACATTGTTGACCTGCTGAGAACAAACGACGTCTTTTGGTGAGAGGCAGTCAAAAATAGGCGTTGCTGCATTCAATGATTGTATCCTCAGGGATCTTCCCGGAGAGTCTACCATAGGCATCCAAAGACCAGACCTCCATATACTCCCAGCATACCCGTACCATGCATAGACGCCCCTCCACTCGCAGAAAATATCTAGGCGACGACCGAGATGTTGGTCACATCTCTTTTTTCAATTCACTGAGAATATTAATTAGTCAAAAAAGGTGTCTTATTTGACTAATTAAATATTAGTCATGCGCATTATTTTTTTTATAATCCACAAAATAGTGCTAAAAATTGGTTTGAATTAAAAAGAATGTTTTTAAAGATTTTCGGATTAAATTTAATTATTGCAAATATTTCTACAACTTAAAAATTAGGACTTTTTAATTACAAAATTCGTCAAAAGACTAATTAGCAAAATGACCAATGTGTACTTAATTTCGGTCGTCCAAGTTGTGCGAACAAACTATTCTAGTCATTTGGCGAGTCGTAAAGTCGTCTTTCATTAGCATTTAATTGTGCATTTGACAATAAATTCGCAGTCATTAATTTTTTCATTTGCCAAGTGTAAATATAGAGGTAATGAAAATAATTTTGGTGATTCATAAAACTCTTAAAATATCCTGAATATGGGAAGCGTATCTTCCCAGCCAGCAAACATGTTTCCAGCATTGAAGTACATTAATTATGCATGATAAACAACTGATTTGTATTCCTAATTTTTGAATTAGTCCAAATACATGTCAGAGCATTTTTTTACAAGGTTAATATTTCCTCCGTGACCTCGCTCTCACCCCCCATCTGTTTTTTTTCTTGCCATAGTTTTTTGCTGTCACCAAAAGCTAAACAAATGATACTCTTTAGCCTACACAACCTAATTCATGATTTTAAATCGCTTACAGATAACTCCGTTTTGTAACAAATCTCTCAAAATTATCGAATTCTCACAATTTCGAATTTTTCATAAATTTCTCTCTTTCCTTTCTCCAAAATGTTAAAAAAATAGTATTTCGCATGCATTGTGCCATGTTTTTCTCACTATACTCCTTTTGGGTCTTCTCACACCGACCCCAAATTTATAAGACCCCTCTGGTATAATCACTCATAGCTTTGGGATTTTAGTCTAATAGCCATGTAGTCTCATATTGATTCTGGTCTAAATCCTCATATCGTCTTTCCATATCGTCTATAACCGATCTTGCTAATTCCAATTGGTCTAATACCCATCTGGTCTAATATCCATTGGTCTATATCCCATTTTGGTCCTAATAATCCAAAAAATTGGTCTAATATCCATTTGGTGTAATATCCATCCATCTGGTCTAATACCCATTTGGTCAATACCCATTTGGTCTAATATCCAATTGGTCTAATATCCATTTGGCCTAATATCCATTTGCTAATAGACTGTCAATCTGGTTCCAAATGAGTAGTAGACCAAATAGATATTGAACCATGTGGACATTAGACCAAAATGTATATAGACCAATGGATCTTAGACCAGATGGATATTGGACCATATGGATATGATATATTAACCATTTGGGGTATTAGCCAATTGGGTATTAGACAATGGACTATTAGACCAAATGGATATTAGACCAAATTATGGTGAATTAGACCAATGGGTGTTTGTGGTTCTTAGCCCAAATGGTTAGACGAATGGGCATTAGACTAGATTGGGCATTAAACCAAATGGCTATTAGACATTTTGGTTGTTAGATAACTTGGATGTTAGACTTAATGGTTATTAGACAAATTGTATTAGACAATATGGGTTTAGACCAATTGAAGTTCGACCAAAATGGCTATTAGCCAAATTGGTTAGACCAAATGGCAATAAACCGTTGGGTGCGTCACCCCCCATTTCCAAAACGCCCCAAATACATCTAAAACAGAGCTAAAAATGGCCACGAATAGCTTTTGCGAGCGGAGCGAGGCAAAAATTAAGGACTTTTATGCTTTTTGTTGACAAAAAGTTAAAATTTTCGGTAAAAAAAAGTCCCCTTTTGCCCCACAAATTTCCCCCCCTTGGCCATTTGGGGAAAGTCCCCTTTGGGAAAAATCGCCCTCCCTAAAAAGTAGTCCCTTGGATATTGAACTTCTGGTCTGTTTGAGATGACGACCAAAAAATACCACGTTTCGCGTAGATTAAGGCCTCCACCCATCGCGTATAGAGCTCTAAAGCTCAGAAATTAATTCTTGAAAGCTTCCTGCAGCTTCGGGTGCGACTGAGAAAATCTAAAAAATGAGTATCGTCCTCATGATCTCTGCCCTTTGTAATAATGCAAAGGGTTTTGTGTTTACATACCACACTCAATTTTTCTGTAAACGTCGCGTTTGAAGAGGAACTTCATTCACTGACAGTTTTAGATTTAAACAATGTTTATGCATGTATACGTTGAGACCGATTGGAACTTAACCGGAGGATCGTCTGTTGAGTGCCTACTTTTTTAAGGTAAGGTTATAATCAAGGACTACTTGAAGAGTGTTTGTAAAACTAATTATCATCATCGTGGTGGATCGATAGTATTTCATTCATGCAAAGCCTGAGCTTGACAGTGACTTATTCTGGTAACCAAACCAAGGTTCACATTATCCTTTTAATAACACATACTCGTTATCATCTACTCTGACCTCTGGTTTTTGGTACCCCCACTCCGGTAAACTGGAAATGTACATAAACCAGAACAGTCGAATTTGCGAAGTGCACGCTTTTCATACTTGCTGTCCACGTAACCAAAACTATATTGTCCAAATACAGTTTAACAACTCCAGTTGTGTGCTCTAGAATACTCATCCGTCAACCTGTAACCATTCATTTTTTGATCTGTGCCTTCAGGCGATAAAATTTCTGTAAATATAAGGGCCTTCGAAATTTCCTTTCTCGAGAGAATTTTTCACTCAGTTGTTGACATCCATTTTTGATGCAATGCCTAGCGACGACTTCAGTCAGTTAGCTAGATCGATCCAACGGGCATATGGGCTCTAAAATAAGCGCGCTCATTGGCATCTTGTGGAGTGACTGAACTGTGTTTTGGCGTTCGTATCATTATTGAACGCTTATTTTATACACAGATCGAATCTTGTCAGTGGGATATAACCCTCTGACACGAGGAACTTGGTAATTTGATTCGGTGTCGCGTTCCCTATACAAAATTACATGCCTGAGTTTCCACGCTTATTTAGATCA
Source organism: Ophioderma brevispina (assembly GCA_023653785.1). Taxonomy (NCBI): domain Eukaryota; kingdom Metazoa; phylum Echinodermata; class Ophiuroidea; order Amphilepidida; family Ophiodermatidae; genus Ophioderma; species Ophioderma brevispina. The sequence goes on from JAMKCH010035799.1 coordinate 32,838, forward strand.
ATTCTATCATCAAATGAACGCACCATCCCAAAATCAGGTAAACGTGATTGTTAAGATCCAAACGAACTT